>JAOTRI020044842.1:0-17700 GCA_028564885.2 Zoanthus sanctaehelenae
AAATAAAATTTAGAACATAATTATGAATCCAAGCATTATGTAGCCCGAGTAAACGCGTGTATACGCGTCTAGTTCTGGTATTAAACTTAAGTTTACAGAATCCCCGTCGCGTATTCGTGTTTCTGTTACACCAATGATCGTAAAATGTACATTAACTTCATTTAACACATGATGTTGAAAGTCTTCGAAATTTTTAGAGCGAATGTAATTTGACGTTAGATTGACTTCTAGGTCAACTAATCCGTCCATAGAATGTATCTGAAATAAATTGAGATCATAAAGGCTGTTTAGTGAATCTAAAGACTTTCTCGAAGCTAGACCAGTGTCCATAAGACTATTAAACTGCTGATGTACAGATCTCAGGATTTTGCAATCGTAATATGGTAAATGCTTTAACAAAGACTTATTCTCTTTAACGCGATGTTTTAACTCTTTGCGCGAAGCCATTTGCAATGGGAGTTGTGCATAATTAAAGTTATTTAGGCAACAAGTTAACTTAGAAGTTCATTACTTATCTCTCTATTCCGGTGTTAACTGGCCATCGAAGCTGCATTTGAGTTTGTCGAGATCCGCCAAACAATTGAGTTTGAATATTTGTGAAGAACTGGTTTTGCGTGCCAAAATATCAAGATTCTTCACCCAAATAAACTGGAACTGATTCGAAGTCCTCAGTTTGTTTACCTCAAAAAGTAGTTGCTGCAAATTCGGGGTTAGATGTTCATATATTCTAATGCCATCCTTTGTGAATTCAGGCCTCTGATTTAGGGTAGTAGGGTTGATCTTTGAAATATAACGAGGGCATTTCATGACCTCTTCTTTAGCAAGTCTCCGAACAAATTTAGAAACAATAGGTTTTGCATAATGACCTTCGGATCTTTTTGTAGACACACAATGAGCAATGTCAATATCAGTTGTTTTAACTCCCGTCGCTCCCATAGTGAGAAATAATTTAACACATAATTCTGCTGTAGCTTCAGCCGATTCATGATTTCCCTGCAGATTCGTGATACCCATTATCTTCACGTTATATTGGAAGCTATACTTCTGAAGGTCGTCAATAGCGGTGGCCATATTGTCTGCTTTGCTTGAAATCTCCGCCAGTATGTGACTGAGCTTTTCAAGCTCCTGGAATGTTTTCTCCCGAAACTCTTTAGCAATATGATGGTCTTCACTGATACCTGCAAAATAAGTCTTGGTTGGCTCGCCAACACATTCAATCTCGGACTGAAGTTGCTGTTGCTTGAGCAGCGTTTTTAGATTCTGGACCTCATCGTTTACCGCGGCCAAGTCCTCTTGTAGTTTCAAGTTTTCCTTACGAAGAGTTTTTAAGTTCGGCCATTTAGACTATATTCGTTAAGTTTTACCTTCTGTACAAGCCAAAAACGATGAAAAGGAACAGGAACAGTCGCTCAACAACAGTTCAGTTTACAAAACTCCTTTGAACAACCTTGTGGTTTGTGCATTGCATTCTGGGAAATTTGGGAAGCTTTTACGCAGGAAAAACCCGACCGCCCAACATTAGAGATTTTGTTTTAAGTCTTGGACCAGGTCTGCATTTTGCCAAAAAAGCCATCCCTGTAGATCTACTGTTTGGCAGAAATCGCAGAGATGCAGATTGCAGCTAGCGTCATTTCGGCCCCTTGTCCATGAACGACAAACTGCCGACTGATCTATTAGACTGGAACAAACTTGTATTTTTGTCAGTTTATAGTGCCAAATAACAGTTCTTCGAAATTGGCAAGGTTTAAGCCTTCTTCGCCCTTAATGATGAGCTGAGGCCGCGGCAAATGACCAGAAACATTGACGAAATGAACACAATTGGTATGTATAGATGAATTAAACCACTCTTCAGAAGATCATTGTCTTGTGAACGTGCCTCGTTTGATATTTCTAGACTCCTGGGCTTTCAATTTGTACAGCGAGATAATAGCTTACCTTAATTCTCTAACTCTTCCCTTTAACCCATGAAGCCCCTTTTCCTATCTCCCTAGAAATACTAAACTGGAACATTTTCAGAATTGCAACTTACTATCGTGAATGTTTGTGAAAAGATTGGTAACTGCATATATTTTGCTTTAGCTGAAGGGTTTGGGCAGACTAAAGAAGGTACACGTTTCAAATGTAACATTAGAATTAAGAAATGGATTTATTACAGACTCATCTGTGCATACAGAAATGTCAAAAACTGAGGTATAACAAGTTTTAACATATCTGTAGTGTAAGAAATTGATTATCCATAATTTTTTTCTGTTTAGAACTTTGTGGTATTTTTCCTCTGATAGTTTACGTACGTTTCTCAATTGAGATGCCAGGAGCTTTGCAATTAAGTAATCTTCCTCATGTTGTTTCTTTTGGTTACATTCTTGAGCGTTGTACCAAGCTCTTGCAGCACTGCTAACTCTTTGTCATTCTGACTTTCCATAGTCCTGTGTATTGTTTAAAAACAACTGTCATGTTTCTGGTTAGCTTTGCACGGGTGAAATAACAGTTTGCACTTTGACTTTCAAGAACTAAATACAGTGATAGGAATTGGGACAGGGAATGGAATTTGGAGGCTTGTTTTTGAGCTCAATTGTATTGTTTTTATCTCTTGTTTCAAAATTCCCTCATGAACACTACTTAAAAAAGTATCTGATAGCAGACTTTTTGATTATTTTTATTTGTTTAATAAACAAATATTTTGAAAGCATTTTTTAAAACGAAGATCAGGTGCAGGCCCATGCCAAGTTATCTTTCAGTATAGTAACTCATTGATAGATGCATACGTTTTGTTTACTCACCTTCTAGCTGTTGTATAAGTTGTCTCTTTGAAAAGTACCAAAATACGATCCAACTTTTTTATAATCTAGCCTCTCCCCATCCGTCCCCCACTTGTATTGATATTGACAAACTCGTTGCCATGAGAAACAGTACATTGTTTTCTTACTATACTTTTTTTCCAAGTGGCACCTGAGAGCTTCGTTCGTCAAGCTCTCCCGTTGATGTGAGGTCTCAGAAACTTTGTGTGTTTTGAGTTTGCAGTCGGGATTCATCATCACGATCAGATACCAAGATGTCATCGTCCTCGGATGACCCCATGGCTGAATTTAAGCCGACTGAATAGCTGGACAGTTCTTTGCCTTTTGACTTATGCTCTGCAAGCTTTTCATCGAAATCAACACTGACAGCTTCCGCCATTTTTTATTCCTTTGTCTGGTTGAGAGGTCTGGGAGCAAATAAATTGTGTTAGTTCATATCTTGCGATTGCGCTTATGTTCTGTTCCAATCACAAGTGCCAGACAAACACAAGATTAAAAAAAAAATTTTCTTTTTCTTGCACTTGCGATTGTGATTACGTTTTCTCGCTTCACACTAGATTTTTCTCATGTTACTATTGCGCTTACGCTTACGTCGCTAGTGTGAAGCAAGCTTAAATCGGCAACCTTATTTTTAGCGCCGCTGATTACCATTAATTGTGGCTCTAAATCATCAAATAACGTTAAGCTGCTAATCTCATTAAAAATCCCCCCTCTGGTGTTAGCATGAATTGATCCGTCGTCCTGTGAGTCTTTCCTTTCCAGTTCGGTTACTCTTAGCACAAGCACCTTTGAGTTTTTTGCTTTGCAGTAGTTTTTGGAGTAGTCATCAGTAATTTAATAGTAGACAGACACAAACAAAATTCTCTAACATGCTGTAGGTATGAGCAAGGATCGCCTACTAGAGTGGTGAAGGTGTTCTCAGCATCACGTGAGTATGTGCCCAGGGTTACCACTATGTCTGGTAAGGTTCCCATTTTAGACTGGCCTCCAGGAAAGACTGTTATGCGCTATTGTTTCAGGTGTAATAAGATCAATTTCATCGCTTTTAAAGGTAACTTTCCTAATATCAGCTCCTCCAAGCTTCACTTGTTTTTTGCAGTGTAGCCAGCCGAATTTTATATTTATTTATTACTCTTACTGGATGTGGACACGCCTGACGACACTGTTTTGCTTTTAACAGGATTTCTTTCACCCTCTCGAATACTATTTACAATAGTCTTGATTCTTTCTTCATCAGGAGAAGAAAAATTAGGAGAGTCGTAAGGGCCTTACAAGAACAAAGGAACTTGTAAATCTGCTGTTCTTGTAGGTTAGATATAATACAATATTTAAAATTTAAAAAATTTTTGGCTAAAGATTTAAAATATATAAAAGTTTTTAAAAACTTGTCATCCGTGTGGTCATCTTCAGTAAAAGCTAGAAATTAGCATGATTGCTAGTTTTAAGTTCTAAGTAACTCCCGTAGGAAAGAGTTTTGCGGCGTAGGAATGCACTTGCTTGTTTAATGATGGTTTCTCACGTGCGATAAATAGGCCTTCAAGGTTCTCAGTAGTTTTTTGATCAGACGGCCAAGAAGTAATTACAGGATTTAAACCTTGCCAGCTTTTGAGATGTTGAAGGATTTTGGTTGATGTAATCATATCTTGCAAAGACCCAATTCAAGAAAGAACAATTTGGAGTCATTCAAGAAACATCTCCTCCTAGTTCAATGATTTTTTATCTTAAATATTTTCCTTCAAGTTTTAAAAACAACATGAAAAAGATCTACTATATAATTTGTAGTTCCGACCGTTCCCTTTTTATTGTTTTTATCGTGCTGTATCTGATCTGTGTTAGCACCTTTGCTCTTTTTAATTTATGTTAACGATATACATAAGTCTTCAAAAGATTATCCTTTTATCTGTTTGCTGACGACACTAATCTTCTTTATGCTGATAAGAGTCTCCAAACCGTTGAAGTTACTGTTAATGACGAACTGCTGAAAGTGCATGAATAGCTAACATCTAATAAATTAACACTGAATGTTAAAAAATCAAACTATGTAATCTTTCATCCCTATCAAACGAAATTGGCCTCAAGGTTAACATCATGATGTTTGATAGCAATAGTAAGTTGTTTAAGCCTTTTGAGGAAAAGAATTACATAAAATATTTGAGATTCTAATCTCAGCTGGAAGTACCACATTGGCTATATAAGCTCAAAATTAAGTAGGATAATTGGTATTATTGCTAAAATATGACATCATGCACCGACAGACACGCTTCTTACTTTTTATAGATCACTCCTAGTCCCTTATCTATATTTGGGGGCAAGCTGCACAAACTTACCTCAATCAGATTCTAGTGTTACAAAAGCATGCTCTCGGACTTGTTTATTTTGCGCCGTACTGAACTCACAGTATTCCTCTGTTCCTTTCTTCTAATACGCTTCCTATCGATATGCTTTATTTTACTTGATTGGCAAAATTATTGTATGACATCTCCAACAACCTTGCACCACCTACTGTACAATCTCTGACCTTTTTAGAAATGCAAGCAGTATACATACTTCTAACACCAGATTCGCTTTGGCTAATAAAAATCATTTGCAAGAATAGGTGTCAAAGTATGGAACTGTATCCCGTAGATCTTCGTTGTATCTCTAAACATAAGTTTAAAAAGCGTATGCATGAGAGTGTTTTAAATCAACTGCAAGAACAAGATCATTATGTTGGCATCAATATAATAAATCTCCAACTTTTCAAATTATTTAAAATTAATTTAAATAAATTACTAATAACAAGTTAAGTATTATTTTGTATTTATGTATTTATTGAATAATTATTAAGTTAATTTTTATACTTTCCTGTTCACATGGCTTAATAACTTTAATCATAAAATATAATTTCTCTTTTTCTACCCGCCTAGATTAGCATTTGCTATTTGCGGGTAGTACAGTGCTGTAAAATATTGTATTTACAATAATGATAATAACCTGAAACTGAATGAGCAGAACTTTTTATCAGATGGGGAAGGGCGGGGGGAAAATTGCACGTGCACCAGTTGAACCTCCCCCCCTGCATACGCCCCTGCAATCATTCTTATTTACCCTGGAAATTACTAATAGCTTCAAACCGTTTAAGTATCACCCAAATGCTTTTATTTTTTATTAAACACGTTTACTCTGATTACACGAGTGTCACTGAGTGCATGCATGATTTCGAAATCATAACTTTTAAATTAATCATTACAATCGTACAAAAAACTTGAACGTAATACCTTTATGACAAAAACACCACAACTAAGGGCATCTTTCTGTTGTTTTTGGCTGAGGTTTTGTTCTTTCCACGAAACACCTTTAAAACCACGGCTATCTAAAAATGTTCTTTGTGAACAAAAATATAAACGAAGCTTAGTGACAAATATTGTATAATTTCGTAAAACATGTGATAAGAGAGATTTTCTATTGTAATACATTAACTACATAAATTAATACAATTCTAGAATGAGCGAAAAATGAATTGGAAACACTCTTTTTTAAAGGAATGTCTTAGTTTTGGGCCAAGACTGCACTTTTTAAATTTTTCTTCATATACCGTATTTCTTCCAGAAAATAAAGTAATCGTACTTTAAAACAGGTGTGCAGTACAGGCTTAGATACTTGTTCATATTTGTTCTTATCGTGTTTTGTTTATTATGAAACAAATTTAGTCATTGACTTCGATATTTCAATGTTAAAGAGAAAGAGAAAGTATTGAGTCCTGTAATATTTTCAGGTATTTTATTTCGGTTGTAAATAATATTGCATACAATTGATCATAAACTGGGTACACCTTCAGTCTGTGAATGTAACTGTTATAGAGAGGGCTGACTATGTCATGGAAAGCGTAGAATTCTCTTCGTGGTGCTAGTGTTCTTTCATAAACAGGGTCTTGAAAAAAACTTTTTTTATATACAGGTTTGACAATGTAAGCAGCACATATAAGGTGGCAGTACCTCCAGGGAATTTATTGTCTTGCTATTTCTGTGCTCTCGCGAATCATTTTTATTTTACGTTATGAACAATACAGCTTGTACCTTATCATTTAGTTGCCCCCCAAAAAAAACATTCGCCCGAGCGGGGTCGGTAAGCTTCCTCGTACCACTGCTCCATCAGCTGAAGTTCAACGAATGGCATTCCCGTCTGAATTCTCTTCAAGTCCTTGACATGGACTTCGACGCCGTCCATTTGTGCTGCTGTCACATTAAGATCATTCATGTTCGCAATTTTACATAGAAATGACCTTATGAAACAATGAAGACAAAGTGATAGAAGAAGAGACTTAATTACTTTAAAAACAGAGCTAATCAGTAGGTTTATACTGAATCAATTAACTAAGCCACTCGGCTTAATACACTTAATACAGTATAACGCTTACCTTTTGTCTGCGTTTGTGAGCATCCCCATGCCCCTATACTCGAGAATGGTTGCGTTGTCTCTTTGCCAGCATGAGCGACAAACGAATGGACAAGTTTCACTACATTATGCACCCGTTTGTTTATCAATATCAACTATAAATGGCTGTGCTCTTCTAATTGAAGAAGTGTTCAAAACTCTCACTAACAAGAGTTTTTTTTAACTGATGACCAAGAAAATATTGTAAAAAAACAAATGTTTTTTTATATATATGTTATCTTGTCCGTCGCACTTTTGTTATTTGTATCTGTACATATGTAATCGATGTTATAAATATTATTTCCATCTCTGAATTTCTTTTTGTTTTATGAAGAAAACTAGACCTCTTTAGGTTTTTTGCTAACTTTGACTTCTTGGTGGTCATTTCCTCCATGTAAAATTGATTTCCTATTGATATGCACGTTGACATTCACAATCTTTTATATGGCTGAAAAGATATATCACATCTTCAACAACAAAAGTGAATTCAGGTAACTAATATAGTTAAGATCTAAGACGGGAACGAAAGCTCTCTAAAGGTTAAAACATCTCAAATGACGCCACATGCCATAGGAATCACTTTTCAAGTCAGTATATGAGGCGAAATGTGTTTGTTCTTTTTGACCATTGGTATATACTGAATAAATTCAGAAATTAATTTAATTGATCTTGCAATTATCTGACTAAATAATGAACATTATTTGTCATTATTTTGATTTATTTGAGCTGCCCATAATACAAATTAAAAAATAAATGTTGAAAGATTTATGCAGTTAGTCTATTTATTTATTTTATCTATTATTTAATGATTCACTCGAAGGTGAGTATAAATACAATAGGACTCTAAGTCCCCTCCAAGATACTTATACCCATTAATCCCGACCCCTAAAATAGATTTAAGATCCTGACCCGACCCATTAAGAAAAAGAAGAAACATATAGTATAGATTTTGCTACTAACTGAGGAATTAACAAGAACAATCTGTAAAAGCATTGACTTTACGACATGTAGGACAAATTAACTTAAAGGTACGAAAATTATCACCATCAAATATTCGATTTAATCTAAGAATATAAAAAGATTTTAGCTTAGTTTTAAAACAAGACAACGAAGTTTCAGTGTTTGGGAACAGCATTCCAAATATTAGAACGTCTTACAAAAAATAAATCCACACTGAAAGAATGAAGTTCGAAAGTATGGTGTTGCTAGGTAAATTCCCGATGCACAACGGCGTGATTTGCTATTACAAAAAATAACATAATTTTCTATGTTAATTGTAATGATCCCTAGTTTACTGAATTTACAAAAATTGCCTTTGCGCATCACGTTTAAACGATTTCCTTTCAAAGTGCAGCCTTTCTCGAGTCAAATAAATTTGGCAGAAACTAGAAAAAAATAAATTGTTCCTAATTCAAATTAAAATCTGCAAAAGTACCTCTTCTCTGCGAAACGTTAACTTTCGCGCCTATTTTGGCTAATATCTGTCAAAATGTCATTTTCGTAATCTTGAATGGTTATACTTTAAAAGGGTGTCGGGAAATTTCGAGTTTTTTTGGTTGGTTCAAATTTGACAACACTTTTCCTTTGAAAGTTTAGAAAACACGTTAATCACGTATTGATTCAGAGATAATTCTATTATATAACAAAATTTTTAAAAAAATCCCGACACTCTTTTGAATATCTGGTCATTACTAACGAGCAGTGAAAATTTGGACAAGTTTGATTGAAACCAGACGAAGTTATGATCTTTCAAAGTTGTCAAAATACCCGAACTTCTATCGGTTAGAAAAAAGCGATCAAAAAGTTTGCGGGAATAGTGGTCTCTTGCTGACACGTTAACACCTCTTCGAAAAAAAAGTGAGTCAAAGCAAAGCCAATCATAGACAGGTCGGACGTTCGGCATGGGTTTCAGCCTGTTATTTACTTACCGCACAGTCTGTTTAATTTATTTGATTCTCGTGTTCTTCATATGCGGCTTTGCAATTTTGTATATTTTTCCGAGACGTGTCTAGCACATTTTTGTTTCAAAAAAAACAGTTAAAGCACAAAGCGATAGAAAATCCAACAATTTGGTACTAAAAATTAGTGTTTTAGAATGAAATCAAATATCCGTAATTGGTTCCTAGTGTGATCATCAGAACAAACATTTCGAAGAATAAAAATATTTTTAGAATATGTCGGAGAGATGAAAAGTTTTCGAAATGAGATTCAGATACTTATTTAGTATTGACATATATATAAAAAAAATAAATGAATCCTAACTCGAGTCCTAACTCGATTCCTTGACGCGGAACATAGATCCTGTTTACACTAGCGAAAGTTTTCTCGGAGTACTCCTGGTGTCATCCCCGGAAAGTGTTTACACTAGAGTTTAGCGAGTTGCCCGAGATCACTCGAAGTATCTCGGTTTGCGTTTACTCTGGCGTCATTTGACAACTCCGAGATACGTCGTTGCCATCACAACCGTGACTTGCTTTGAGCAAGATGGCGGACCAAAACAATGTTTTTAGCCTGCAAAATTTATTGTTTTTGAAGCGCCATGTAGCGAAAACAAAAAGGAAGCGATTGGGAAAAATAAAAAGTTTTGGTTTTAAAAAAGGTTTTGGGAGGCTAAAAGACGAGGCCTTCCGATACCAGATGCAGTTTAATTGGAAATTTTATTCGTTAGTTGCAACTATAATGGCAACAGTTTCTCTTGAACGGCGTGTGTGGGCAAACACACGCATATCTTCATTTTTTGAAACAGAGATGCTGTGTTTCTGGACTGAAGAAACCTGGAAAAAGAATTTAAGGTTAACAAAAGAAGCCTTTTTTATTTTATCCGAAAAGTTGACACCATTCGTTGAGGCAAACACGACTAGGATGCGCCAGCCAGTAACAGCTATGAAACGAGTTGCAATTACTGTCTATTATCTGGCAGACGGGACCAGCCTCAGGTAAGTAATTCAAGAGTTATATAGTTTTGAAAGCTTTAAACAATATGAAGTTTTAGATTTAGCCTACTTAGGAGCGTCTTTTCCCTCTAAAGAGTCCTTGCAGGAAACCTTTGCAGCGATGTTTAGTGGATATATATTTCTTTAGATTAGCTCAGCTTCAATGACTCGAAACTAAAACTTTTAATATTGGTACTTGAAATGTTTTTTCATTCACAAAATTACAGTATGGTGTAGAATTGAAAATGAAAAATTGAAAGTACATATTTGATTGTTAATTTACTATAACAAATTTTTAAAAGTTTTCATATAATTTTGTTACTCATTAAATTATTAAAAGTAAAAAAAAAATGTTTTAAAAATACCAGAAAAGCAAATTTTTTTCACTTAATCACTGATATTTCTACCATTTCTATTTAATTTAATGGGATAAAGAAATTTCTTGTCTTCTGTAATTTCACCAATTAAACAGAACTTGAAATACCTCAAAATTAATAACAAACTTATTTCTTTGATGTTTAGAACTCTTGGAAATCTCTTTGGAATAGCTCCCTGCACTGCATCTTTGATCATCAAGTCTGTGTGCAAGGCAATCATCACAAACCTTTTGCCAAACTACATTACCTGGCCTGAAGGGGATGCCCAGAAAGTGGTAATCCGTGGATTCTCTGAAACATGGGGCTTTCCCCAGTGTGTTGGAGCTATTGATGGAACTCATATTCCTATAAAGGCCCCGGAACAATATCCGAAGGACTATTTCAATCGCAAACAGTTCCATTCAGTTGTGCTGCAGGCAGTGGTTGACCATAAGTATATGTATGCATGGCACTTGAACAGAATATTTGTACAGTACTATTTTTATAGCCTTTGTTAATTTTATTCTAATATACTGGAATATATTAATTCAAATGCAATTTCATGTAAAAAAGTTAAAAACTGTATTTAAAATAACATAAAGTGAGTCCCTCATGAAATTAAAACAAAATCTTGTGACGGTATTCAAATTAATTAATATAATTTTTAAAATTGAATTTTAGAGTCTATATTTTATATAGAATTAATAATCAATAAATTTTGTCAGGATCAGGAATGTCAACATTGGTTGGCCTGGAAGTGTTCATGATGTAAGGGTGTTTGCTTACTCATCAATATTTTATATGGGTCAAGATGGCAATCTGTTTTCTAAGGTACTCATACTTCAGGACTCAAAAATGACAAAGTTATAATGGAAAATTCTATTTATGAGTGACAACTTAATAAATTATCATTTTCCATACAGTATTGTTTATTTTGCAGCTGTTTGTGTAATTTGTTTAAAATATCAAGTATTATAAATGTTTTTTTACATACTTTAAAATGCAAAAACATACTTTTCGTCTAATTCATTAAAAGTTTTGATCATTTTCAGGACACTGAGTGCAATAATATTGGAGACAAAAAGGTCTTCCCTTTTCTAATTGGAGATTCAGCTTACCTATCGCTTCCATGGCTAATGAAACCATTTAATGATAATGGGCACCTGTCACCTGCCCAGTTACGATTCAACTACAGACTAAGTAGAGCAAGAATGGTAGTGGAGTGTTGTTTTGGGCGGTTAAAGGGCAGGTGGCGAGTGCTCCAGAAAACGATTGATGCGAAACTTAATAAGGCAATTCAAGTTGCTTTGGCATGTTGTATACTACACAATTTTTGTGAGGCTTTGGGGCAAGAATTTGATTCAGGATTATTGCCAGTAAATGTCAATGAAGACATTGAGCCAGGGCTTCAACAACATGAACATAATGGTCAGGATGTACGCAGTGCATTTTTTTCTTAAATATTGATAACAATGTTACTCCCTGAATGATATTTATTTTTTGTAAATTGTAGCCAGTTTTAAAAACACTAAAGCCTTGGCACCCAAAACCTTTTTCAGAGAACTAAAAGCATATACTTAAAGAATTTGAATTGTCTGCTACTATTATAATTGGAATTGTAATTTCTCTCAGAACTAGAATAATTTATGAACAAATGAAATTCGAACACACAAATTCACTTCTTTTTTTATTAGTTATTTTCTAAGCGAATAAAACAGCATCACACATATTTCTAGAAAAAAAACATAAATGAAACCATTTTGCTTTATTTTTTGTGTTGTGTGATATCATGCATTCTATAATTTCAACTTGTTATTTAAATGAAATATGCTAATCAGTGTGTGAGTGTGTGAGGGGGGGTGGGTTATTTTGTAATCGGTATTTTAGAAGGATTTGGAAAAAATAAAAGGTTGGACTACACAAGTTAAAAGAAAAATGAGTAAAACACTCAAACAATAAATGATTAAAACTAATATTTAAACACCTTGAAGCCAATTACACATTCCCTTTAATTAAGAACTTATTATATATGTATTGAGTGATGCGAAAATGTACAACATATTCACTGTTTTCAAATAATTTTTAAGCATCAGTTTTTTCCTGTCTGCACACTACACTTTAATCATCATTCGAAAACTGTTTTGAAATAAATAAACTCTAAAATAATCAAAATACTTAAGAGCCGATAATAAAAAAAAATGTTTCGTTAAACAAAAATTTATAAATAGTATTGCTTTGTACTCGTACCTTTTGCTTTGTTTTTTAAAACACACTTCGCCTTTGATCTCTCTTCTTTATCTAATTTTAGCAAAAAAAAATTCCTTAGCCAAAAATAAATAACTTACTTTAAAGTTTGAGAACTACAAACTTTTAAAATGTTTAATTTGGGCCATTAGATCAAAGAAAAATATAGCTATTTTGTTAACTAACGAAAATAAACCCTTAGACACTGGACCAGGAGTTAGTTCTTCATTCTCATTCGCCTTCCTCTCACTCGCACACTGGTTGCTTTCTAAAGCATCTTCAATTTCAAGTCCGACTTGTGTAGCTGTTAGGAAAAAAAATACGTTAATAGTGTTAGCAAAATTTAAAATTATCATTACTTTTCATATCCGTCTAAGAAGCATCGCTAAAACAGAAAATAAAAAAGCCCTATTATAAAAAACAAAATCGAAAGTGATACTCCTTTGAGTGCGTCTGTTTAGGCTTTCCGTTCCTAATTTAAAAAACCACTTAAGAAAACAGATAGATGCCATCTTCTCAAAACTGAGAAAACCAACATGGAGGTGATCTGGTACAGCCTCGTCATGAAGTGGCTATAAGGCAAGACAAATTTACTGACCTTGACCGCAGCCAGTGTTTTCCTCGTCGCTTGATGAGTCTTCAACACAACTCGGCATAGCACTATCAAACAGCTTTTTGGGTGTCACGGTTGCCCTCTCACTTAGAAGTGCGTCGATTTGACTAAACCAAAATGGCTCGCGAAAATTTCCTTGGCCACTTCTGTTTCGTTTTGAAACGAATTGGTGGTATTCTGACTTAATTTTGTTCATCTTCCTTTTGCATTGTTTTGCATCCCTCTCATATCCGGTCTCTGACAATTTCTTACTTACTTGTGAAAAAATTGCCAAATTGTAACGGCCCCCACATTCGAGATCATTTTGAATTTTCTCACTCGAGAAAATATTTACAAGAGACATTGTTTCCTCTTTAGACCACGTCTCACCACGAGTGTTTTTTGTGGCCATTTTTAAAAAACGGAAGCGCACTTTATTTACAGAAAATGAAACAAGTGTTGCAATACTCGCGTGCGCGTATGGCCAAAATATTTTCCCGCCTTTTGTGACTTGCAAATTGTTAAAGGCGGGAATAACAGTGCACGTACGTCGCTGAAAAAATGTCTTCAAATCGAATTTTTTTGTATCCGTTCTAAAACAAAACAAGTTCGAATATTTAGAACTCAGGAAACGTCAGGTTGTTATAACAACTGGAGTACTCCGACGTAAGTCGCTGCTTACTTTGTAAGTTGAGTGTTCTCGGAGTAGTCCGAGATCACATCTTGCGAGTAACCCAACTGGGTCATTCCCGGGAGTACTCCCGGATCGCTCAGCCGTTTACACACACAATTTTGGGTAACTCGAGTGACGCGGTAGTACTCCGAGATAACTCGAGTGTCGCTAGTGTAAACGGGGTCTAAGGCACACTGATCTAGCTGTAGTACTACACTTTTGTCTATTTAATAATGGTATTGGTAAATCAATCAATAGATTAGTAAGTTATGGCAAACTGCGTACTGTATTAATCAATTTTTAAGTATTACATGAAAAAGAACAACTACACATTTTCAGGACTTGAAATAGTTGTAGAAATGATTAAGAATTTCATTGTGGTGTGCTATTTCACTGGCAAAAGAGACAGATATACAATGTATCAATGTGATATGAAGTATGCCAATATAAATTGATATTTCAATCTAGCTAGTCAGAATGGAGCCATTTCAAGCTATGAAATATTGAAAAGTACTGTATTAAATGCTAAAGCTATTTGCTACCTTACTCTTTTTGTTGAAAGTAACTGTTACCAATTCTGGTAACGAAAATATAACATCTGTCATTTGCGACTATGATATTTCTTGAGTTGTTTGTGTCATTTTTAGCTGTGTTAGAATTGAGTGCACAATGTTGTCAAACAATGTTACATGAATTCTTTCACTTTCATGTTGCAATGTAACATAGAGAACCCACTGCTTTTTCCTTGCCTTTTGTTTTTGTTTAGTGTTGCAGGTGGTACAGTGAACATAAGATGCAGTTGTCAATTCAACCTTCTTATTACACTTACAACAGCTATGATACGTTACTACTTTGTCAAGACACAAAATCTCTCCTCTTACAGTTTTGTTGGTGTAGACTTCCGTATTTAAAGGTATAGCTAAATGTTCTTTGAAATCATCTGTAACAGTAATTGTTGTCTTATCTGATTTAGCTGTGTTAACGTAAAAATCAATGGTAATTGAGTTTTTCTTAAGCCTTAAATTCTTGAATATATATGTGCTTCCTGGTTGCACTTAGCTAATGTGTTCTTGCCATATTGTTATTTTTATACAGTCAGTTGGATCAATGAGGCATCCTTCTACTAATGTAAGCTGACAGTTTTTAACATGCTTAATAGGTTGTAAATATGCAAGCTTAGCTTAACAGTTATTAACTGTCCAAGGCATGTTGACTTTAGCGTCGAGATAGTTAGGTTTGCTGGTAATTCTTTGTTTTCGAAATCTATTTCTGGATATTCTTGTATCGTTACTGTGTCACCTATTAACAGATCCTAACTGTTGCTCTTAGTTTCTAACCGGAATTTTTTTTATCGTTACCGGGGTTTTGGAGTTGGAGCAAGAATCAAGAAATTTTCTCTTAGAGGGTGAAAAACACACAGCTTTTATAGTTTTGTTTCTCATCTGCAGCTGGAAATCAAAATAGTTGTCATTCTTTAATGGTGTAAGTCATCATCTAAAATCTAAGTAAATAAGAAATATTTAAAAAAAATATGATGATAAAACAATCTATATTCAAGTTCAAATAGATTATTGTACCACAGAACAAAAATGGTAATTCTTCAGCAAATTGGAAAATCAAATGCAATCGCAGATTTAATGATGTTTGGTAATCAAATGAAACAGAACTCATTACTTTTTAAGAACTTAATATTGCTCAATTACCTACTGTAATGTAGTAAAGCTCAATGAAATCAATTTATTAATAAAATTAAAATTGATTTCTTATTTGTTTGATTACTTATATAAGGAGATGTAGAGACATTATTTAAAAAAATCAAATATAACAATTTATATTATGAGGAAACATCTTATTTCTGGACAGGGGAAGCTAAAATGGATGTGGAAGATAAGAATGGAGCTAGTGATTTTTTTTAGTTTTAAAGCTATAAAGAGAATACCTAGTGAAGATCATAATAGATCAAGTGGTTTATAGCTAGCCAATTCCTTATACTACAATAAATATTTCTTCAGTAAAAATAATGAATTACTTCATTTATATCCTTTCTTCCATTTTCTTCAAACAATAGATCATGCGACATCTGAAAAAATAAAATATATTTAATCTATTTACAGCATTACGGCATTGTATGACAGGCTAAGTTCTTATTTATTTATATATACATAATAAATTAATATAGCTATCCAAGTTTTTTTTTTCAATTTACACTTTTCTGAGGCCTGATAAGCAAGAATTTATTTAAATGGAAACAAAACACTTATACTACAAGTAGTACTTCTTTAGTAAAGACAATAAATTACCTCATTTATATCCTTTCTTCTATTTTCTTCAAGCAATAGATCATGTGACATCTGAAAAAGTAAAATATATTAAATTTATTTTACAGCTTTACTAAAGTGTTATATTACAGGCTAAGTGATTCTTGCATGCAACGTCTGTCTACAACTAACTTAAATAAAAATGTTTCGGCCTTCAGGCTTTTTCTGTTTCCCAACAAAAAAATTAATCAAAGTTAGAAAAAGGATAAAAAGGTCAAAAATTATGCTACTACATAGATAGCAAGGCAATTCTCAATTTATACTTTTCTCAGGCCTGATAAACAAGAAATTATTTAAATGGAAACAAAACAGTTATACTACAAGTAATATTTCTTCAGTAAAGACAATAAATCATCTCATTTATGTCATTTCCTTCATTTTCTTCAAGTAATAGATCATTTGATATCTAAAAATATCAGTAAGATATACTGAATGTTCTATATAACATTACTGCACTACATAAAAGGTTAAGTGGCTCCTTTATAAATGTATATACCGCTTTAAGCTCTGATGTCATTGAGCACTTTATTTAGTTTTTTTATGTAACCTTCAAGCTATGATATATTTAAAGAAGCCACACTTAGTTTAATCAAAGTTTTGTGGGCAGCATGAAACTTGAATAAGAAATAATTTAGTTTGAAATAATCCTACCCCATCAATCCATCCATCCACCCATCCATCCATCCGTCTATCCATAGATTCATCGTTCTTGTTTTTCGTAACCTATTTTCAAACTTAGCCCTTTCAGTTATAAAGTTATAAGTAAATTGAACCGCTTGCGAAGAAATGTAGGTTTTTTTTTTATATTTATAAAGAAGTTATGACTTAACTTATATTTACCACTTTATAATGCTCGATTTAATAACAAAATGTTACGAAAAGGAGCAACCTTCAGGTTTTCGTCATTGAAAAAGGGTTAAAATTAAATTTTTGTTTTTTTGTGTTTGTGCACAATCTCCGTTATAACTTTTATATTTTATGAGCTCTACTTTTGCAATTTACTGGAGTGAAAAAACAACAAATCAACTTTACATTCAGTAAATTACGCTCTGATTGCAGTCTTTTCCTAAGAACTATTCAATTTTTCCGAACAAGTTCAGGGGTGGATCCAGGCATTTTCCCAACTAGTGCAAACCTTGACCCGCACCGAGCTTAGGGGGGGGGGGGTCAAATCAAAATTTGAACATAGATTACACAGCTAAATTAGAGCTTACCTTCAGTTGGTTTGTATTCACATATACCATTATTGAGAATACCTCAACAGTCACTGTTGAACAATCCAGTTCCAGCTCACAAAGTTCATTGCACCATTTTGAGAAAGAATTTTTTACATATAATTAGAAATAAATGTAGAAATAAAAAATACTAGTTAT
>JAOTRI020044919.1:0-28587 GCA_028564885.2 Zoanthus sanctaehelenae
GGAGCGCGACGGAACCGAGTTAGTACATCCGTCAGTTCTCTCTGAAGCTTTGGGCCTGAAAATATAGCGTCATTCAGGCTTTTCCCATCATGCTTGGCTGCTGCGTCAAAAACAATGCGCACTTTGGTTGTAGTCTTGTCTTGTCTTACAACTGGGAAGTGTGGCAGAAACCATTGGTTTTCTTTGGCTTTTTGGATTTTTCTAACGTAGCCCTTGTTTACATAATCGTTGATAATCTGATCATACGCCTTGGATATTTCAGCACCTCTCTTGAGTAGGGACTTCTCCTGACGTTGCAGTCTTGCGAAAACCATTTCATAGTTGTCTTCGAAATTTGGTTCACCCTTCTTCCACGGAATACCTAATTCGTAGCGACCTTCCTTGAATACTAAAGTCTCTTTCGCTCGGTCAATTACAGCTTTATCATTTAGCGTGAGAACTGTGTCGTTGGTGTCTCTAATCCCTATGGATTCAATGTCCCAGAATTTTCTGAGAGTCTCATTTAGTAACTCTGTTTCGGCAACGCTGCTAGATGAACGGTACGTGCGGGTTGCGTGAGAACGAGAGTTCGGCTTTTCGACTTCTTCAACTAATGCCGGGCCAAAACACACCCATCCTAGATTTGTCAAGCGTGCAATAGGATCACTGGATTGGCTTCCAATAACTTCTTTCGATACTTGATGAAATATTGGGTGATCGCTTCCGATCAGCACATCGATTTGCTTTCGTCGTGATACGATGTCGAATGGAATTGGTTGAAGATGTGGCCATTTAGTTTTCAGCTCCGACCACTCAAACGCTGGTGTGTCACTCGCGATATCGTCGAGAACGTTTGCTTGTAACTGCGCCGAGAAACCACCTTCAAGGCTGCATACTGACAGAGTAACTCGCTTTGATTGCTTTACTGTTTCTGTCCCACCTGTTCCGGAAATTGTAAGAGTTTGAGAGTGTCCCTGAAGCCTAAGCTCCTCAGCAGCGTTTTCTGTTACATACGAACCAGTTGAACAGGGGTCTAACATCACGTTTACTTTTAGCTTTACATTTTCGTTCGCGATGTAGGCAGGAAGGACCATCAATGATACGTGAACGGCTTGATGTGTCGAATGCGACCTTGACTGACCTGTCAAATTAGCTGGTGGGTACTCGTCTTTACCATGAACAATGGTACTTGTAGGTTCGATGTTCGAAGAACTATTAATCTCTCCTGGGTTGAGCTGCGATGTTTGTCTTTGCTGAAATGATGAATTGTGTAGATATCGGCTGTGGTTATTGCTTTGACAACCATTCACACCACACCGCCTTGCATTAGGACATGTTTTGCTTTGATGACCAGCAGCTAAACAACGGAAACAACGACCAGAGCGCGCAATAACCTCTTTTCTCTCAAACACTGACAACTTCTTAAACTTTTCGCACGTCCATGGTGGATGATTTTGACCACAGCTTTCAACAACACACTTCTTCGGTTTACTTGACGTGCTGTAACCGCGGGCGTGTCGTCGTTTTTCGTCTTGTTTGTCGCTTGGTTTAGGGTTCTTTCTTCTGAATATTTGACCCGTTTCTTCCTGGGCTTCATCCATAATCTGGATTTTAATTTCTAGCCATTGGATGAGTGATTCAAATGTATCTTCCTCACTGTTTTGAACCAGCCAGAATTTATACGCTTGAATATCTTCTTCAGGAAGTTTTTCTTTTGCTGTGAGACTTAGATTCTGATCTCTCAGTTCTCCTCCTGAACCACTATCTTGAATAGCTATTAAAACACGATCTAGTACTGATACGAACCCTTCAAGGTCTTCTAGATTTTGAGGCCTTAATTTTGGCCATGATCGAAGCGAAGCTAGGTGTTTTAGCTGTAATCTCCGCTCTCCTCCAAATTTCTTTTCTAACTTATCTTTTGCTCGTTCATAGGCATTTTCGGAGAAGCCAAAATCTTTGACCATTTTCAGTGCTTTTCCGGTCAAACTACTCTGTAATCGCAACATTTTTTCTTTGACCGAAATGTTCGATTCGTCCACGACAGACATAAAGGCGGCCTTCCAGGGTTCATAGTCAGTTTTATCGTCTCCTGAAAATACTGGCAGTGCTACTCCTTTCAATTTAACGGGTTGTACTTGCGGGAACACTGGGAATAGTCGACGATTAGGCAAGTTTTTGTTTGACTCAAATTCAGTCTTTATTTTTGGACTGAGATCTTTCGCTATTTCTGACTCTGCGGCCTTTTCTCTTGCTTCATTTAGCGATACTACTTTTCTAGCTTCTTCTGTACGTAATTTTGCTAACGTAAGAGCCAATTCCTGTTGTTGTTGTTCCTTTTCTAATAATTCTAATCTTTCGCTTGCCTCAGTCGTCTCCATTCGCCTTTGTTCGACTAAGGATAATTTACTAGACGGACAACTAATAGACGATCTAGTTTTGGCACTTGACTCTAACGAAACGGTACTGACGGAACCTTTTGACTTCGAATTTTTGAGGTGGGATTTTGCTTCTTTTATACACTCATTGACCTGTGAGCTAATTTCGGAAAATTCATTTTCTAGCGACTCAATGATGGTATCTACGTCAATATCATTTTCTCCGTCCTCGCCAGTGCCGTAAACTTCTTTTAAATTCTCAATTAATTTCTTGACAATACTAAACTCTGCTCTTACCTTTTCTATGGCGTCTTTCATTTCTGCTCGCTCCACTGATTTATCATGTACATTTCCATGACTTTGCGCCTTGGCGATTAATTCATTCAACTTTTTCTTCGCTTTTGTCAATCTTCCTTTCGCCAGTTTCTTTCGATTTTTCAAAACATTAACTCTTCCTGTTTCCCCACTAGAACACTGTTCAATTGTTCTTTCGTCGAAAAATTTCACATTTACAGTCTCCGGTTGTTTGGCAGCCATTTCACTTTGCAGACACACAAGTTGTTTACAAACACCGATCTCCCCAGTCAATTCAATTCACACTAAAGTCTTGCAAAACTTTTCAATCCTTAGGTCGCTGGTTCTTTCATCCGGCTCGAAGGACCATATTGCTCTCAAACGAGCGAGACTAAAGTTCGATAAATAAAATATATAAATACAAGCGCTCACAAAACGAGCGAGACAGAAAAATGTACAACAAAAAAACTAAAGTCACAAAATATCACGTGACCCGAATTGGCGGGAAACGTTCGGAGACAAGGAATGGGAGGAAATCAGAACTTAGATGCAGCCCGGCAGTTTTTCTATAAAGTATAAACAATTTATTTACAACTGATCTAAAGTATATACTAAAATCAGTGTTAACATGCCGTTGATCAAGTAAAATGACATGACAGAGCTTAAGAAATACAGAAACTTGCTTGCAAAAATGAACAGTAATGTTTATTAAGTAACTAAAAAAAGGAAAAAAAGGAGGAACTGAACCTTCTTCACGACAACCAAAGTTAAATAAATGTATCACTGGGTCTTTATATATTAACGGTTAGTCTTTGCCCCAATAGCAGTTCTTAAGATTATGGACACAGTTTAAGTATCTTGCTGATGGACGGTAACAGTCTCTGTTTAGTTTGAGCAGTGTTTCAAGTTTTAAATTAATTCAGATTTTAATAATTTTGTGCGCCTTGTTAATGTACTTACAGCGTCATTGTCCACAGGTATCCTCTGTGGAAGGGAATGTGAAAACATGACAATTAGATATATAAAAAATTCATATAAATATTTAACGTTATGCAAATAAAATGATAACTCTAATAAAGAATGAGTTGTAGGTTTGATCCTCTAAATTTTTAGTTTGATCCATCACAATGCATAAAACATTTCAGAGTGAAACCTGGTTGAAAGTAAAACAACGGTGCGAAATGTATTCTGATTTTTCTTAATACGTTTCAGTTCCAGTCACAAAAAACTTTTGTAAACCTCTGAGATTATTATTAATATTTATTTAACAGCTTAGCTATACTTGTGTGAATTAATAGTGATAGATGCATATCAAAAGATAATGTCTTGATTACACATACAATACTGAAAAATTTTTAAAACATTTAAAACTTCATCAGAGAAATATTGTCTTGATATGAAAAAGTCTCTTTATATGTTAAAACAATCACAAATTCTTATGAAAGATAATGTCTTGATTTAAGAAAAAGAATCTTGATCATGAAAAGTTAAAACAAACACACTTCATGCACAATTTACTGCTTATTACTGTGGCCGAGGGTAAAATAATGTTTGCTGATCCCCAGACAGCCAAAGTTTCTTGAGGCAGAACCGAAAATAACATGGATGTCGATACCCAGAAAGGTATATAAAAACAATTGTTACCTCGGGGACAAAGCAAGAGAGAGGTATGGGTGGAAATGATAAATTAGATGGAGCCAGTACGTCTATAAAACGCCTATTTATACAACTGGTCTAAAGTATTTACTAAACTCACTTTTAAGATGCCGTTATTTAAGAGAATAGAGATGACAAAGACTGGGAAACACAGAATCTTGGTTTCAAAAATGAACAGTAATGTTTATCATATTACTAATAAATGGAAAAACAATGATGAACTAAACTTTCTTGGCGTTACAAATAGAATTTAATTGTTTTAGTAGGTCATTTAACATTAACGGTTAGTTTTTGCCATAATAGCACTTATTCAGATTATGGACACAGTCAGTTAAGTATCTTGCTGATGGACAGTAACAGTCATAGTGTTTATTTAGAGCAGTATTTAAAGTTTTAAAATATACTTACTTCATCATTCTCAACTGGTATCCTCTGTAGAAGAGAATGTGAAAATATGAATTGATGAACATTAGATACATAACATTCATATAAATATATTACGCTATATAATGACAATGAGAAAATTTAGGCGTGCGAACTGGTTGAAATTAACTAAAGGGAACGGTGCGAAATTTATTCTGACTTTTCTTAAAACGTTTATGTTCGATTTACAAATAAATTTTCTGAAACTCTGAAACTATTTATTTAGCAGCTTAGCTATACTTGTAAGAATTAATAGTGATGGATGTATATTAAAATATAATGTATTGATTACACATAGAATACTGAAATATTTAAACGTATACAACTTCATCAGAAAAATATTGTCCTGACCTGAGAAAGTCTCCTTAAATGTTATAACAAACACAAACTCTTATGAAAGATAATATCTTGATTTAACTGAGAAAAAGAATCATAATTGATGAAAAGTTAAAACAAACACAATTCATGCACAAGTAACTGCTTATTTATACTGTGCCCGAGGGTAAAATAATGTTTCCTTATTGGAATAGGGCCAAGGTTTTTTGAGGCAGAACCAAAAACAACATGGACGTCGAGACCCAGAAAGCACAAAATATACAGTTTTGTCGTTAAGCTCAACTGAATTGTTTTGTTACATTCCAACTATCAAAGAGACAAAAGACGCAGCTTTCAATCAATTCTATTATTGTCGAAACTTTATTTTGTGATCTTTTTAAATTAAACCAAATGACAATAAATTCAGGTTTTGTTCTATACATGTCCATAACATAATTAATGTTGCACGCTGATCGTGGGTTAGTGGGAAAATAATAGTAAGCCTTGTTCACTGCGGATGATGTCCTCCCATGTACCAGTACGAAAAAATATAGAATTTGATTGTTGGTATATAAAAATAATTTTCATAATAAAATCTTCTTCATACCTCGGGGACAAAGCAAGTAAGAGGAATGGGAGGAAATGAGAACTTAGATGAAGCCCAGCAGTTTTTTTTATCACTAAAGTATAAACAATTTATTTACAACTGATCTAAAGTATATACTAAGATCAGTGTTAACATGCCGTTAAGTAAGTAAAAAAATATGACAGAGGTTGGGAAATACAGACACTTGCCTGTAAAAATGAACAGTAATGTTTATTAAGTAACTAAAAAGCGTAATAAAAATGATGAACTGAACCTTCTTCACGAAAATCAACGTTTTAAATGTAGCACTGGGTCTTTATACATTAATGGTTATTTTTTGCCTCAATACCAATTCTTAAGTTATGGAAACAATTTAAGTATCTTGCTGATGGACGGTAACAGTCTCTGTTTAGTTTGAACAGTATAAAGTTTTAAGTTTATTCAGGTTTTCATAATTTTGTGCAAGATAATGTACTTACAGCGTCATTCTCCATTGGTATCCTCTGTGAAAGGGAATTTGAAAACACGAAAATTAGATACATAATATTCATATAAAAATATAACGTTATCTAAATAAAATGATAACACTAATAAAGAATGAGTTGTAGGTTTGATCCTCTAAATGTTTAGTTTGATCCATCACAATGCATAAAATATTTCACAGTGAAACCTGGTTGAAAATAATTAGGAACGGTTCAAAATTTATTCTGATTTTTCGTAAAATGTGTCAGTTCCAATCAAAAAAACTTTTCTAAACCTCTGAAACTATCTATTCAATAGCTTATAATTAGCTATACTTGTATGCATTAATAGTGACGGATGTATATGAAAAGATAATGTTGTCCGCTGATCGTGGGTTGCTTGGATAATAATACCAAGTCTTGTTCACATGGGATGACGTCATCCCGTCAAGTACAAGTACGAGAAAAATTAGAATTTGATTGCTGGTACATAACAAAATTTTTTGCAATTCATACCTCAGGGACAAAGCAAGTAAGAGGAATGGGAGGAAATTAGAACTTAGATGCAGCCCGGCAGTTTTTCTATAAAGTATATAGAGAATATTACATGGCAAGAGTTTGATATCGTATTTATTCACGAGTTTTCGTGTCATAGCGCGAACGAGCGAGTCTTCGAGCGAGTGAGCGGTATGATACAAAAACGAGTGAATAAAAACGATATCAAGCTCTTGCCATGTCATAATTTGTTTATTATATACTCTGAGTCAGATAAAATAGCACAAAATGAGGACAAATAGCATTTTTATTATTTAAAAAGTGCTGCTAAACCAAGTAAAACCATTACAAGGTTTTCAAAAAATAATCATAAAAATAGTCAAGAAAAAGCAACTTGACAAACAAAACTTCCCGCGCTTTGCAAAGTGATGTCACAAAATCAAGGACAAGAGATCTGCATCGCGCGATTTGCTTGGACAAAAAAGTCGTGAAGTGATATCTTATCACTTCACTGATACGATTTTCATTCACGGCTTTATCACACGGATATCGACTCACAGTATATAATAAAATGGCGTTATTGCTAGATGTCTCGCGACCGATGGCGTCATCACTTACCCGGTATAGTTGAGATTCCTTCTTCCGCAGTAGACAACCTCTACGTCATAAGAACTAATGCTATTGTGATAAATTGTTATAGACATTGCATTTATGGTTGGTTGTTTTTACATAAATGGTTGGAATATATTGGTTAGTTTGCATTACATTTACGTTGATTAGTTTTAGAATTACGGTAGGTATTTATTCACGTTGATTGGTTTTACATTTACGGGGAAATGCATTTACGTGGATTGATCGACGTTTACGTTAATTGATTGACTTTACGTTTACGTTGATTGATTTTACATTTACGGTCAGTATTCATTTACGTCCTACCCATAACATGTAGATCCCGGCATGCACTACCACAATAATAGCTGAACCGGCCCTCTCTACCAGTACCTTATCTCACCGCTTATCATTTTACCCAAGATCTATTACTCAATGGAAAAGATTACATTAGTCTATGTTTAATACTGATAACCCTAATTAATTCAACATCCCATCTCACGAATAACTTACCGTCCAGTAATTAAATTAACTGTTTTTCCCGTTATTACTTGCTACGTGTACCCCGTTAACCCCAACCATTAAACTGGTCTTCACGAAAAAAAAGCCTGTATTGGTAATTAAATAAACCAACTAGCTTGCGTTTACGCTGATTGGTTATATATTTACGGTAAGCATTCATTTACATTGAATTGTTTTACGTTTGCGTTCCGGTAGGAATCGACTTACGTTGATCAATTTTTTTTCGTTGATTGCATTTGGTTTTACATGAAGGCTGCAGGTATTACATATATACGGTTCATTTGTATATAAAATTAACGGTGACATGGCATCACAATTACGATTAGAACTAATTTGAAGGGCAGCTTTTCAAGACTTACCTGATAAAGCCATGGGAGATCTTTTTAAGTCGAATGATGTAACTGGTGCCTTTTTGAAAAAAGCAAGAAGTCCAAAAAATAGAAAAAATATAACGATATTCATTGCAACCTTGTTTTCAAAACTATAAGAACTTTCACCTTCTCTTATTCAAAACTCGATGTTAGACTCACTATAAGTTCTTTTTAGTCTTATTTGAGTTACCACGGCTCTTTATAATATTTGAATGATTGTCAGTTCAGATCATTTATAGCTTTTGGTGGCTCGAAAATATATTCGGGCTACCTAATTCTATTTGGGGAAATATTCTTATCAGTTTCTGAGTCTTTTTCGGTGACATTATTGATGATTATCTATATTGAAAACAAAGAGTTTTGCTTATTGAGTCTGAAATATTCTGTGGTCATATACGAACTCCACCTCATGTGATAGCGAGAAGTTATAAGGCAGTGGGTAGCTAATCATTAGAGTACCTTAAAGTGTAATTTCTTGACATCACAACAACTTTCTGCTACTTAACTAAACATTTGCCTTTAAGCTTTTCTAGTTTGAATTATTACACTGAGAATGTTTTCCTTTCAAATTTAAAAACGATTGACTTTAGAAATATTAATTATATGCATTGTTGCAGTACTCGCAATTATGACACTTACTTTATGGCCCAGATGGTTACTATACTCAAAGCAAATAAACATATGTGTGCAACACAGCTGCTATAAGCAAAAAGCAAAGATTTGCAATTATATCTTAACCTTGGCCCAAGGCCGCTCACTGCTCTAGAACAAACTTAGAGAGCTGACGTATTTCCCCATTCTAAAAATTTCGCCTACATTCTGCATGGTCTCTCCTACATACAAATACTCATGATAATTGAAGATATTATCACAGCAGTCAATGGTTTCTGGAAAAAAACAAATAGGCAATATACGGATCTTGTAAGTATCAGCGGGCTTGGACTTAACAAAATACCTGCATGCACTCGCTTAGAGTGGCGATGCAACTTTATCTATAGACAAAACAATGCATGGGTTCTTCTGGCGATTTTCTAATGAATTTAATCATCGTCAGTGTGATTTTAAAGATAAAGGTTAAAGAAGCTCTTCTAAACCTAAAAGTAGCACAAAGCTGATCATCGCTGAATCGATATCATTCAGTTTTCAACAATTTTGCCTCAACTGTGAGTTCGACGCCTCCTTCAGCTTTCCGCCAAGCAAAAATTTGAAACAGCAAGTCTAAATTAACCATTATGTTCTTAGGTGCTAATCAGTTGAAAAGGAAGTTTAGTTACTTAAGACCGGAAATTCAAACAAATGCCACAAACTTAAGCGCGTCATAAAAACTTTTATTTTGCAGCGTAATTAAAAGTAATTTCACAAAATAAAGACTAATTTGTGGAACTTTAATGTTAAAGGGGTGTGAAAACACAAAAAATGAAAATATGATATTTTGTAGGTAATCTCTCTATTTTAACCATGGTGCTCCCCCTTAATTAAATATTTATTTGTAAGTTCAGTAATCTTGCCCTTGGGCCATAAGTCCATGACGATAATGGCCTTTTGAGCAACACGATTGAATTGTGGGATAGGGCTAGTTCGCGGACTTTCACGGGTTGGTGAGGTCGAATGAAGTATTTGAAAAAGCAAATTTAAAATTAGTCTGTAAAGCTGTATTCACCCTCCGCTAACTTTTCTTCACGGCTGCAACTAGTGTATTTTTAAAAAACTGTTAAAAGTTTTGATTTCAAGGACTAAATTTTTTAGTTTGTTAGGTTTGTGCATGATTTGACGGATTAGTGTTTCCAAAATTGGCCAATTAATAATATTGCTGCGCGCGCTGCAGACCAGTGTTGGCGGGAAAAATATACTTTTGGCGGGAATAAATCGCGCGCACGCCAGCTTCAAGCTACACTACCGTGTCACGTTTACCAAATTTGTTTTTAAATCGGGAAAGCAGAACAACAATTTTAATCAGTGGCGATCATGAATTGGGTTGGAGGAGCTCGGTAAGTTTTTTCTTGAACTTTTCGTACAGATCTATACCTTATAATTGACAAAAACCAACTAAGAATTTATTTCAAATTATTTTGAAACAGAAATCGTATCAAGATGAAGCAAGAAAGAAAAATTCAGAAGGTCAGGTCAAAATAGCAACAAAAATTCATTTTAACAACTGTTATAGGAACAAGTTCAAAAATTTTGCATTTTTCAAATTTCACTCTGCACGATTTTAGCTTAATGTTAAGACAATTTTTAAGATTGTTTTAATTATCTGCATGTGCAATTATATTTTTAGGTTCTTTAGGCTAGAATATGACTCTTTTCTTCACCCTTGATTTTTTCAGCAATTTGTGTTCTTTGTTGTAGGATTTCTTTGAAAAAAAGCGGTTGGCTAGAAAAGTTCGCCGTTTAACGCCGTTATCTCCTGAAGAGAAATGCAAAGCTGGTACTGTTAGTCAAGATTTGCATGCTCTAAAAATTATAATGGCGGCTCACGATGCACCAAAGAAAAAAGGTATGAAAAAAGGACTTATGATTATAACGTTGAATTTGTGATAGTAAAGAAAACATAAACTGGGACAATTAAGCCATCGGATGTTTTTCAAAAAAGAAAGAGTTATGCCGAAAACATTCTATAGACTATGTTATAGTAAACAATAGATTAGACTCAATATATATATCATTAAATGATTCATTACATTTGATTATTTTTCTTCTGTTAAAAGATCGTACTGTCAAGAAACCTGTGTTAATAAATCTGGATGGTCCTAAAGCCTCGAGTTTTATAAAGGGAAAAATGGATCTTCCTATGTCGCCATGCAGACCTTCCAGACTTCAACTCGGAGCGGTCTCTCCACCATCACAGTCAAATAGTCTTTCAGAACAAAGGGGTTTATGTCAAACGTTGCCCCACACGCAAACGCAGACTTGTGGACCAGATCAAAACACATGTCATCAGAAGTTCCAAAATGGCAAATCTACACACAAAAGAATTAAACAGCCATCTTTTCAGTCCACTCCTAATTCTCAGTCACTGGTTAGAGACAACCATATGATAACGAAACAGGAAACTGAAGCCTTGAAGACGAAAAGGAATAATGATAGATCTCAAGAAACAATGCAAGGAATCAAATACCCATTTAATTTATACGAAAACGAACTTTCATTCACGAGAAACAATAATTTCCAAGAATGCAGTAGCTCGCAGAGTGAAAGACGTACAGAAACGGACGAGAAGTTGAAGGACTCAATTATCTGCGTTAAATCAACGCAGTGTACAGTGGGGAAGCAAGAGTGGTCTCTTCAGTCAAATGATGCTTTGAACTCTGAGTGTGTTTTGTCCAAGATTACAGAACCATGTCCAAATTTGAAATCAAAAGATGATAGTGATAAAGAAAACAAAAATCATAAAAACAATGAGGTATTGCTTGAAGATCACTCAAGTTTACATACACCATTGTCACAAAATGGTTTTGAATTCAAAGATTCTATGGGGAAAAAGCCTTGGAAATTCACACTTGATCATGAAAAGGTTAGTTCCAAGAATTATAATCTGTTTGGTATAAAAGACTAATATAATGAGATTAAACAATATTGAATATTACAACTATAGTTATAGAAAGAACACTGATAATTCAATAACCTATGAAGTCTTTTTGCCTGGTTGTTGCAATTTTGAATTGTTTTTTAACTTTGGTCTTGGTTGACTATAATGACAATAATCTTAGATTATTTTGCAAAAGTTAATGAATGTTGTTTCAAGACAGATATGACATGTGTTTGGATGAACCCCAATATTCTTTCTAGCAAGTTCCACTGTTTCTTGTTAAATTTGTTTTTATGAAAAAACTGTATCGATACTTGTTCTAATATTGCTTTTCTTGAATTATTGTTTTAACTTTTGGGCGAAAAAGCTGAGTTGACCAGTGTTAAATTCAGTAATTGCTCATTTTTTTACAGACACCTTTTGTACCATACACCATGCCCGGACCTCTTGGAGCTTTTCTTGTTAAAAAGAACAGCGACAGATGTGATTTGCTTACAACTTCCAATAAGGATCTTCTAAGCACATTAAGTTCAAAAGGCAAAAAAGAAAATAATTGCAGATCTTTTCCTTTGTACACGGTAAAGCAATACTATTTAATATACGTTTCGATAAAACAGTACTATTAGTTTGTTTAATTCTAGTAACCGCTAGTAATCGAGTTGACATGGGCAGTTGGTATAAGACCTCTGCTTCCTTGCCACAAAGTTCCCAGTTCGATGGCTTTGGAAGGATGCGAATATCTGTGTGACCTCAGTCTTTTCTGCCTAACCCAGCTCAGCTATGTATACTTTTAGGGTAGTTAAATGGGTACCAGCGTCCAGGCGCAGATTTAGGGGTGGGCCGGACGGGCCGCGGCCCCCCCCCCCTTTCGGTGGGATAGCCAACATTAATTTTTTAAATATTTTTAAATTATGTGAAAGTCTGATGTAACTGCGGTCCATAAAGGTGCAACATGTTTAAAATACGTAATAAGGTGAACTTAGGAAAGTGGATATTTTCCGTTGTTCATCCTGTTTTTGTTGAAAGGTTGGGTGGTAGACCAGGCTTAAGTTTTCCGGCCCCCCCCCCCCCCCATCCTTTCCAAACTTTCTGGATCCGCCCCTGGCGTCTGCTGAGAAATAACCTGCGATGAAAATATTGTCCCTTTCAGGGGGAACGCCTGGCTTAATGGACCACTTCGTTCATAAAGGCCTTGGCTAGCTTAGATAGTAGTACTCAGACGTTTGTAGATGAGACACATAATAATTATTTATATCAGATTCAATTCATTTTTGTAGTTTGTTTATGTTTTGATAGCTTTTATGAAAACATTTGTCGTTATAAATTTTTAAAAAGTCTATCACCAATCTAATGCACAAGCAAAATATAGGTACTTTAACTTATGAATTTCCTAGTTTTGCACTTAGCTATATATATAGTTCTAAATGAAATTGTTTTCTTTCGTCCGTGCACTAGGAACCTGTCATTTTGTTCTACTTCTGTTTATAACAGTTAACAGACGCTGTTACAAAAAAGAAAGAAATGAACTCTTCAGTAATTCTGAATTATGCTGACTGTTTTAAAAAAAGGATCAACAGTGTATTAGGCACTGAAGAAACGGAATCGATTGCCTCGAGAGTCCAAGAAAAGCAAGATATCCCTGTTACATCGACATACAGCCACACCGAAGATCATAAATATCGCAACAGTGACTGGAGAGAGTTTGTTATGTATTCTAAGGCTAGAAATCATGACTCATCGCCGAAACAGGCCAAGCCTGAGGCTAAGGTACAAATGACAAAATTGTTAAATTGACATGTATTACTTTAAATTACCATCAACGTATAAGTTATGTTACATACCATAGCCATAGGTTATGCAATTACAATTACTGAGCGTTCTTTTCGGCACAATTATGTATATTGTACTAATACCAATCATTAGGTAATTGCCTTTCCAGTATAAAATTAAAACCTTTTTAGGGTCGTGTAGAGCGATCGGAATAGCTTGGGTATCAGGATGCCAGCCGTAAATTATAGAAAATTTGTAATCGATTTCCGATCCTCTCAAGTTCAGCAGACACATTTATGCATTCGTTAAATGGTCACTAAGAATGCTCTTATTGGGCTACCAATGAAAGACGTTCAATATGTCACGTGATCTTTCGGTGTTCGGTTCATGACTTCAAGAAACCAGCAACTGATGTGGTTGATGACGCGTACAGTCAACAGTCAAGATACAACAGCTCCCTTACACAGTATCTAATTTACTCCACGAGCTCACGACAGGATACCTTTGATTAGGGTGTGAAGCTAGTTAGATATTTTGGGTATTCTATTAAACAATGAGACATCTCGGTCACATGGACTACGGGACAATAGACCATGAGGCCGAAGGCCGAATAGGCTATAGGCTATTGCCTCGTAGTCCATAAGGCCGAGAGGTCTAATTGTTTTAGTATTTTCCAACATATTGAGCCAAAATTAAATATAAATACAAGCTAATTTGGAGATGCTAAACGAGTTAATTTTTCAATTTGCAACTCTCGTTTGTGTCCGTAAAAAACCTATGAAAAAGTAGCAATATGTCTGTTTTCTAATGCTTGTATCTTACCATTGGATATTTTCATTCCATACTTAGTAGCTTTTTTTATCTTCTCGGGTATTGAACTATCAAGAAGTTCTTGTAAATAGTCATTTGACAGTTCAACAAAACACGAAGGAGGCGTCACTGTTTTCCCAAACTCGTTACCTCGGACTATCACGAATAGCCCGATGTTAGGGAGCCAATCAGATTGCAGTATGTGTACTAGCCCTGATGTTGGAAAATACTATAATTCATAATCCTTGATCTTATTGGACCTTTGGGGGAGGTTTAGGCAAATGAGGAATTTAAGGGAGTGGAACTATAGTGAAATAGATATGAAAGATATTCACAGATCGCCTATAAACTAAACTCTATTTCATTATTTTCATAGGCCAGCAACTTAGTTGAGAATAAAGAAACAAAAAGCAGTTTATCACGCTCCTTACACAATGACTTGTTCGACTCTGATCTCAGGTACCAGGAAGAATTGTACGAAAGTAAGAGGCCGGGTGTGTATTACTTTCACTAGATAAGTTTAGTTACTCCCCAAACTATACTTCCTTTATCAACATTATTGTGACATTTTGCAATTAGAATTGGAAGAACAAAGAAAGGGAAGCCCCGATACTGAAACACAAGAAAACCGAGCCACTGAAGCTTTAGAGGAGGTATGGTATTGGCTATTTTCTGCTTACAGCCTCTAATTCAAAGAGACGCTTGTCTCAATAATACATGTACATGGTAAAGCTAGCCTTGTTAGTTCGTGGACAGTTATCATGCAGGATAGTTGGGAAATCAGGATGCCAGGCGTAATTACTGGGCTACCTCAGGTAAGCGCAGTTATAAATTCGGCTTGTTTTTTCTTTGTCGATCAAACACAATATGTATCCCATAAATGCTTGCAACAAAAGGTAGCCCAGTGAACGCTTCTAGAGCGTCTTGTTAATAGAAAATGTGTAACTGCTTTCCAATCCTCTCAAGTTCGGAAGGCGTATTCATGCGTTCGTTAAATGGTCGTTAAGAATGCTATTATTCGGCTACCAATAAGAGATGTTCAATACTTCATGTAATCTTTCAGTGTTCGGTACATGACTTCGGCAACATGTGGTTGATCACGAGTACAATATATTAATCGATGAACAACAGTCAAGACACAGCAGCTCCCTGACACAGTATCTTACTTACTCCACGAGCTTACCACAGGATAGCTTTGATGTTTATGCAAATAAATGGCTTTCAAATTTCTTTATTCATCTATTTTATTTCTTGCTTTGGGTTCAGGTAATGCATCTAGAGAAGGATATAGACAGCTATAGCGAGTCATCCTGTTCTTCGACGTGGTCTACTTCCTCATCTGGTAAATTAAAATCTTACAATCTATGTTTTATGTTCCATTATATTGTTCAAGTTTTACCAGTATTTGAATGGATTGAATGGTAGTTCTAAAACGTTATTTCTCGATATCGGTTCAAAGAGTACATCCTCTGTGACATGTGACACGGAGGTCGATTAATTTGTATACGAATAACGAGAAGAATTAATGAAAATACTGCGAATTAATACAACGAGTGCAAAAATACAAGCGGTACTTTCGATTAATTCTTCGAGAATAAAATACTTGATTCTATATAATGAAAATCACTTCCCGCTGGAAAATGTACACATGCCGGAAAGACCTCCGAGATAGACCCATGCAATTAATTAATAGCACATGCGGTATTAATTAATTGCATGAATTAAGAAAAGAATCCATGCTCTTCAGCCTATCAGAATCGATTACTTAATGTAGGTATGATATTATGATCGTTATGTCCTCAACTAAATCCCTGTACTTGTTTATAAATACTTCGTGCTCAAAGTGTAGAGGCTCAAAAACTTTCTTAAGATCAAATTCTAATTGCAATCAGCACGCATACAGCTTTTTTTCAAGGTAAATCAATCATCAGAATAGACTTCGATTCCAGTTTAAAAATAATGGTGATGTAGATGAGAATTTTTAAATTCTTAAAATTTTAGATTATTAAAAGATCGTAATAATAGCAATAACGAAAAATATTGAAAAAAACGGACAACTGTTTTTAAAGACAAGTTTAAAAGCATGCTTATGCCATCAGTTTAATTTAAAGTAATACCTGTTACTAGTATAAATACAAAATATGAATAGACTTTTACAATATGACGTAATACATTATAATACAATGAAACGGAAATTAAAGAGTTAAGGAAGTATTGAAATGATGTAACTGTTTGTTAAGGTCAGGTTTATTTTATTTATATAAAAGGCTTCTTTAAGTTTAATAGCGCTATTCGCCGTGTCCAAGATAGGAAAACAAGGTGTGTACATTCCCTTGCATGACGGAAATAGTGAAAAGATACGTTTTTATCATGTACTGTATGCTCTCTAATCCTTGTAGAAAAATGGCGACTGGTTTCACCAGTATAACAGGAATTACATCCCGCACAAGTAAATTGATAGACCACCATGGATTTTAGAGCATCAGGAGTTCGATCATTGTATTTATACTAATAACACGTATTATTTTTCATTAAACTGATTATGGCATAAGCATGCCGAGACATGTCTTTAAACACAGTTGTCCGTTTTTTTCAATTTTTAGATTTTTTTAAAAAAAATTAATGCCCCTCTATACGAACAGTACGTCCAATCACAATCAAGTTGATAAGTGGTTTTGAAAAATTTACCATATAAATTATTTAGTATTACTTTATTTGTATACGTTTCTTAGTTATTTGGATTATTTAAGTATATTATATTAGTATGATGCGCTTAGAATTTATTCCAACCAAGACATTAAAAACACAGAGTTACAATAATGAGAACGTTAAACGCAACAAAACTCAAAAGCAAACAGCTAGTGTTAATGAGGGAGAGTAATATCTATCACTAAAAACTGTTTGTGAATTAATTTACCTCTTAGGAACCGAAAGATTTTCACAGGATCAACCAAAAAGTAAAGAGACAAAGTTGATGTGTAACAACTCTAAAGAAAATGTAACTTCTTCGTCTAGAGTAGAGGTAGACATAGTTCCAATTTTCTTTTTCACTTTAATACGTAGCTTAGGTTACCCAAAGCTAAATAATACTTGAGGAAAAGAGGAAGAAGGATTAGTATAATTATAGAGAAAGAAACCGCGTACACTTCTTCAACTGTAGTTATATAAGTAAACAGATCTTCGAGTTTAATTTAGAACAAATTTCGTACTCTACTCATAATTGGTTTTTGAATTCAGTGTTATAATTTTCTAGCAACTCCTAAATGATGTTCTCCCTCTCGTACAGTCGATCACTCCAATGAACACAAAATTTGTTTATAAAAAATTTATGTGTCTTTTTTTCACACTTTCACCGCTGTTAAACTCGGAACTTAATTTTTTTTGTGTTCATGAATTTTTTAGTTGTTAGCAAAACTCTACTTGGAATGCCAGGTAACTTGACAAGTTTCAAGTTCATTTAAAAAGTTAAAGATGCAAATCAATTTCTGTATAGAACAATGGACTGAATGGTGCATACAAAAAACCGGTACTTGATAATATAGAAATTTAAGGGTGATGGATTTTCAGGCCTACCCTGCCTTTTCATTAATACAGATACAACAGACGCAGAGTCTCAAATCTTTTCAGAGTAGTACTCTCACGACAAGTTTCACTAACCTTGGTGTAGCAAAGGTATTGTGTGCAGAAAACTGGTTCAGGGTTCATTCTGGGATCCAAAACAAAATCAAAGCTCCGTCTATTGACACTCCTCCCTCATTTGCCACCAAGATGACAAGCAAAAATGGATCTGTAGGAAGCAAGTCCACAAAAAATTCGGATACTACAAAAGACTCAAAACTCTCTAGAAGTACCAGGTCGGGTCTAGAGGATTGGAAAAGCCCTGGAGCAAGGTATACTCTCGGGCTATATTCATACAAATTTATTAAACCTAAACCTAAAGTAGCATGTGCTAAGGTTTCAAGGTGGTAAATGAAGTGACTCCCGCTTATACTGTAGCTAGCATGAGTTGTCGGATTAATATTACCGCTGAGGAGTAGATTTACGATAGCCATCTTGGATTGCAAATCAGGGCAGCCATCTTGGATTGCAAATCTACTCGATCTTTCGACTACTATTGAAGCAAATGCTATGGTAAGTTAATCACTCTTTTACAATGTTATCACTCTTGGCTTGCTGAACGTTGATTATCATGTCAATGGTATTTTTATCGTGATTATTTAGCTGTATTCTCATCTTAATTGTGCTATTGCAGACCTCCATCATCGTTAGTTGAATAAGTATCTGCAGCTTGGATTAACTATAGAAAGAAATGTTCGTGTTGTCACAAGCTTATTTTTTTCATAAGAAAAAATCTTCCGAATCCCTAACGGAAATCGAACTCATGACCTTCTGATTACCGGTCAGACGCTCTACCCACTGAGCTATGAGGAACTCAGGTAGGGAACAGGTCAGTTAACTTGGTTCTTATAGATGGAATATCATCGTTGTCTGAATAAAATCTTGCATCGAGGAGTCAACGCGCTTCAGTAAAGGGAATGGAAAATATGAATCACGTTTCTGGAAATATTTAAAAGCCGTTTCACGAGACAAAAAAATGGCTTTTCCCTTTCACAAATGGTCAAAAAATAGAAAATAATTCTTCACGGGCTTCCTCGAAATCACGTTTCTCGGTTAATCAAAACTGTGAAATCTCGTTTCTCGAAATAACCAATTACTACCCTGAGGATTGTGTCACGATTGTAAACTGACGTAAGACATGGTTGTTATGGGAGTTAGACATTCAACTTTTTTTAGAATTCAGAGCTTCTTGTCTTAGCTTAAATTAACACAAAAAATAGGGTATTGCCGTTTTGCCACGCATGCTTCTTTGAAACGTATTTCTTTATTAATATAAATTGATGGCTGCCAGGACTGAATTCTTCAAAACCATCCGTAAAATACAACAAACATCATTAATTCACTGCCATCTTTATTTGTTATTTTGTAACAGGCTGTTATACTGTACTGAAACTCCAAGTGCGTTGATTTCCCCTGCCACTGTTGGGAATGCTATCTTGGATCCAAATCAGCACCCATGCCTTGCAGTTTCTGGCCAAGGAAATAGTACAACGTGTGTAGACACTAAATTACTTTCAAGGCCAGCTGTATCCTCCAGTGATCTTATAGCCCATAAGAAAAATTCATATCAAATCAGATCTCTGTCCCCTTTTGAACATTTTGACAGAGATCAAAACATTGAAGCAGAAAGCAAATCCTATGAATCAAGTAAATCTGATGAAACCAACAGTCGGACCACAGAGCTTATTGCACCAATAAATTACATCAAGTGTTCAATCAAGCCTCATAGAGGGACCACAGAGAAAGTAGCTCACACTGAACAATGTTCTAGTAGTGGCAAAACTGAAGACTCACTAAATACCAAGTTCGTACAAACCAAACATGCCACCACATCACCAATAAACTTTGCCATGATTACTGCAGACCAAGCAGTTCAAACGGAATCATGTAATCTCGTTCCAGTGATGGCTGACAAACGTACCACAGACGGCAAGGCTGAAGCCGAACAAGTCAATACTTTACAGCCCAACCTTGTAATACAGGTCCCGACCAGCATGTCTGTTTCATGCAAGTCTCCGACGAAAACTCCCAAAGTCATGGATACAAACATGCGTAAAACAGAGAAATGCTTGCAAACCGAACCAGAGTCACAGAGTTGCAGTTCACAGTGCATATTCCAGCGACAAACGCAGCAACTGATGGAACAAATATCTGAACTAAAGAACACGTGTCTTCAACAATCAATTATAATACAGGCTATGTCTGACATCGATGCACCTTTGAAGAAAGTCGACAACACAATAAGACAAGTGTAGCGAAAAGAACAAAGATGAACATAGTTTCTCTATATTAGAATTTTATCGACTAAAATTATGTAAACATCTTTGTAAGCTTTATAGTTGCAGTTATTATTATTATATTATTATTATTAAATTATTATTATCATTATTTTTATTTGTTTGTCTTTAAGTTAAAATATAAATTACTGAAGGAAACAAATGAGATTCAGGTGATTCTCGTGACATAGGGTGAAAACTTTGATTTATTCTAAATTTTATACGTACACTATAACGTGGCGTTATTGCCCAAATTACGGTGGAATCAAGTTATCTTCTATGGGAACTTAAGCCTCTTGGAAAGCTATAAGGCAATGCTGACATGGCCAATGAAAAGGCTGAAACAACTGCTTACAAGATCTAACCAAAGCCGTGAGCCCGCGTTCAGGGGTAAAACTTGGTGTTCTATTACAATGAAGCAGCTGCCATGGATGCTAACATTCAGAATAACTTATTATTTACTACATATTTAAAGGCTAATGCCCGCTACCTACCGTGTCATTAACTTAACTCGCACATGTTTTCATTAATACTCGAATCACCATCAAACAATTGAAGGTCAGTCGCTTTGTCATAATAATTTTTCAAACAGAATTCTCTTACTACTACTAATACGTGGTACATGTGTTCAAACCAAAGTTCGCCAAAAAACCAATTATTGTGCTGCTTCCTGCGTCTGGTTCATTAATGAATGCTCGATTTAACTTGCCTTGATGTGAAATATAACTCTACACGGTTAAGTTAAGTGAAGTTTGCTTGATGAAGACAACTTTGTTCGCTCTGATAGATCGCTGTTCCTTTTATAAAAATTACATAACGTTTTCGCTGCCAGGTATGATTGTGCAGTTAACATCAAAACTTCCACTTGTTTTCAGTTATTGTGGAAAACTATTATCTTTCTAAATTTATAACTGTAGTTGTGCTTTTTAAATAAACGTTTTAAAAAACTCTTCCATACTGCTTTACTTGAACGTTAGAATTGAAGACAATAATTTGAACCTCCCAGCGTTTACTCAAAGAGAAACATAATCTTGAAGATATACATTGTTTCGTCATTGCAGCTGATAAATATCGTCTTGTTAGTATTCTCCCTGACCCACTTTGAAACCATTATTACGATAATTGAGTAAATGTTTTAAATTAAATATGATTTGAAACAAGAGTTTTGGAGGACTGCCGTTCGCCACGAACTGATAAATCAGAGCACACGAAATTAGTCTGCAGTATAAAAATATAACTGTCAGTTGGCGCATGCGTCACTGAAAGCACTGGCAACAGTCATGCGCAGCACAAATAATTTATTATTCCAACCATACCACACAAGTGTTATGATTCTATTTTCCTTTGTATAAAAAATACCTAATTTAGTCTAGCTTTTGAAACAATATTTCTATCTCTTCTAGCGTCTTCCCTTTTGTTTCTGGAACCATAAAATAGAGGAACACCCATCCCACAGTAGATATCGTGGCATATAACCAAAATGCACCCGGCCTTGTAAGCCACTCTGTCATACTAAGAAAAGTCAGTGAAACAAAAAGATTGCATATCCAGTTCGTAGCAGTGGCACATGCATTGCTGGTACTTCGAGCCCACAATGGATGGATTTCTGAGTTGATTGTCCAAGGCATTGGTCCCATACCTGGAGCAAATGTTGCAATATATAAACATAAAGCCACGACAGCAATCCATGCATTTTTATATGGGCAAGCTTCATGTGCCCAACGATATTTACCCATATTCACTTTCCCTGTTGAGCATGGCCCATACGCTGCACGGTTAATATTGGTATTGTTGGTTAGCACACAAGATGCATTGAAAATGTTTTGAGACGAATCTTCAGCATAGCAGAAGCCACAAGCTGGCTTGGCAGTACACTGGATGCATTTGTTAAACGACATACAAACGTCTCGTGGATGAGAGGATTTCGGGACAGTAACATATGCATCATGCAACTCAGCCAAATAAAACGATCCACCAAGAAGTACTAAACTGGCTATTACACCTGCCAAGCTGCCCAACAGAAGTTTGCGGCGACCAGCTCGGTCAACAAAACAAATACCAACAAAAGTAAAAATAAAATTTCCAAATGCAATGACTGCAGCGAGCCAAATAGCTTCTTTCTTGTCTGAAACTCCAGCCATATTGATGATTGTAGCACTGTAATACCTTCAAAATAAAAACGGCTGCTGTTACTTTGAGTTTTCACAAAGTGCAAACTGTATGTACATAATCCTTGCATTTCTCTTTTTGCCACATAATCTAAGTTTTATAACCATCATAATCATTCAATATTCTTACAAATTTATAGCTTGGACTGCTTGCTTAACACAACAGAAACAGGAGATGATTTCTGTGGGCCCCTTAGCTAAAAAGAATTTAGTAGATTCCTTGCATGTAATTTTGCAAATCATATACTTCCAGACAAATATTAGGGATCCTCAAAAGATTTTCAACAATAATATTCACTCAATGTATGAAAACATTTTTTGGAGCTAACAACTAGCAAAATTGACTAAAATGTTCACAAGTTTTTCACCTTGTGAAACCAGATGTTATCGCTCAGTTTTGTTTAACACACTATGGACTCCTTGCCCAAATCAAAGGCAGATACAATTCCTTCTCTAAAAGACTTATGCGGTTGCCATTCATTTCGCCGGGGCGTGGTTGTTTTGCCCCACTTCTTTGATTGTTTTGCCCCAACTTTCAGGTCATTTCGCACATGCATAAGTCGTTTCGCCCAACGTATAAGTTGTACCACACCACTTTATAAAAAAATACTTTTTACGTAAAATAGTTTCTTTAAAACATTCTTTACTAAATTGTTTAACTTTTATCACGGGGCAAAACGACTGGCAACCGACTTAGGCCCATATTTTGCCAATGGCCATTTACTCAAGCTGCATGTATATTAGTGAAGATTTTGTGAGATACCAAACGTCCCTGAGTCATTAGGGAGTATGGAAATAATTGGAAGTTTTAAAATACACACAAAGCTTACAATTTACATATCTTTGTACTTAACTGTGGGGAACATAAATCGTACAAAGCATATTCTATGCTGTAATATATCTATTTCATAGCTACTGAGATTTCTTTTTTGGGTAGGAAACAAATTTATTTCACACAAACGAGGCGAAAAAAAGTGCAAAATAGTTTCAAAGTAAAATCGCTCAAAAACAACAAGACGAGATAATAAATCTCCCTACACAAAAATATTAATTACAAAAGCAAATGAAAGTTGAGAAAGCAACAAAGAAAACAGAAAGCAAAACAGAAGCAAACCTTCTTTCAAAGCACACAGTTTTTATAGTATATCGCCTCTCTTCAGCAGATGACGTTCATTCATCATCAGTGAGATTTTGTCATTCCATTTTCAGATTGGACGAAAAATATTTTTCCATGGTGAGATTTTGTCGTTCATACTCCTAACTGGCTACGTTTAGAATCAGTGCGATTATTATTCTATGCAATTCTCTCAGTACTTATGTAATATAATATAGCTTTTAGGCAGAGGACCCCTATGGATACCAAGAAAATGCTGCTTGGGCTACCCTATAGACTGAAATAAAGTTATACTATAGCATGCCATTACAAACTGTAAACCTAACCTTAATACAAGTCCAAAAAACAAAACAAAGATTGTAACAAACTTACATGACAGTATTAATTCCGGCTAGCTGCTGAATGGCTTGAAGCATACATCCAACAAACAAAGATCGCCGAGTTGATTGTTTCTTTAGTATTTTAATTAGAACTTTATTTTCTTGGACTAAATGAAAAAGAATTCAATAAAAATTATACAAAAGTTGTCCAATAAATGTTTACTGTATAAGCAAATTGAGAAACAGGAATCTCTTTCAATGCAGAAATTAAAAAAAAACCCTTGGCCCAGTTCTCATATCAAAAATGATATTAACATAGTTTTATAAATTTTTCTCTCAATTAGGCAATGATAAAAGACTTATTTTAAAAAAACATAATTTAACAGTCATAACAATTTCAGTCGCCTCAGTGGATCATTACATTGTTGTAGTTGAGGGCCTTCAGTGTCTCCCTATCCCAGAGAGCTATGCTGGCAGGAGCCTTGTGCTCCTGGTAGGGCCACCCATGTCAGACAGGTCAAAGTATAAAGGCTAGACAAAGCATGATCCACCTCTCCAGGAGGTTAAAAAGGTTGTCATAGGGCTAACTATCCCATACACAAAAACAAAAAAGTTACAGAAATGCCAAGAGGGAATACTCATGGAAGCCAGGTTCTGGAAGAAGTACAAGGCAATCTGGCAGGATTCAATATGAAGTGTGCTAGTAACATTTAAAAGTGTTTTTAATATGCCAAAAGTCGTGAAAACTGCTCCCACGTTCAGTGCTGTAAATATGTTGGATTTAACCCTTTCAGTCCCAATCAGTTATCAACACCCAACTTCTCCTTACATAACACATACAAAGTATGACATTTGGTACAAAGCACAGTACAAAAGATAAAAAGTAAAATTCTCTCAAACTTACTCAATAAAAAGTATGGGATCAAGTTGGGAGAATTCAGCAATACAACTGGGACTGAAAGGGTTAAAGTGACCAATATAAACCTTTTATTAACCGAGTGCGAGGTCCGTACCATAAGTTATGGACCCAACACTTTTTCCATTCTTATAAATATGGCCCAATTGCAAAGCGCGCAGGCCATAAGGAAAAAATATTTTATGTAGAGAGTACTCTTATTATGCAGTTCTAGGGGAAAGCAATCAAAAACCAGCCAAATCAGCTGAAACTCAACCAGAGATTAGAAGGCTTTGTTTAGAATATTCATTATTAAAAGTGAATTTGTCCATCTATTTACTGACATGACAAACTGTAGTTTACTTTTATAATGATGTCAAACAAACATAGTTTAGATGTTTTATATTTTTTGTTGCAGCTCATATAAGTTTTCTAAGCATCTTGCTTCCGAAAAATTTCATTGACTCAGTTTTAAATGATTATTGATGTGAGTACAGTATTCTTTTTTTAATTTGATGCTTCTTTTACAATCAAAACAAACACAGCAGGTTTGGGAGGTCAACATTCACCTGCTAAATGACCATGAAAAAATTAGTAATTTTCTGAAAAATTTTGGGCTCATTTTTGGGCCGTCTATGTACAGTATTTCACATTTGCCATATTTCTTAAAAACTAAAAGTCTTTGGAAAGTTTAATTGCTATCTTTGATAATAGTCCACTCAAGGGTTTCTCCTGACAAAATATAAAGAAAGACAACTTTTAATTTTTGTCTGCAGATTCTTGATTTTTTCAGTCAGCTGCTCTTAAGACACAGACTAACTAAGAATAAATATTCTGTTCCAAATTAAGACACATCTTATGTTAAACATGTCTAAAATAAGACACGTAAATACCTGCTTTGTACCATTACTTTATACATCGTGCAGTTCATGCTTTATTTAAGACATGTCTTATATAAGGGCCATCTAGTTATTTTCTTCGGCATAAATGGCCCTAATGTTTTAATTTACAAAGGTATGAATATGATACTATGATTATTGTCAGTATACAATATAATAATTTTATATAATACAATACGACATTTTACAAATTCTCAATTAGTGCAAACCTTGAGCTAGTCTTGCCTCTTCTTGGCAGCTTTTCTCTATACTATCTATTTCATCATCAACATAGTCAGTTCCCCTGATCCTCATGAGAATGGTCCTGGCTTTCTGACAACACCCCTTGCTAATGAGCCAACGAGGGCTTTCTGGTAGAAAAAGGCAGCCAAAGAACATAACAAGGGAAGGGACAACTGCTAATCCTAACATGTACCTGTTGATGTAAGTAGTACAATGAACCGATTGTAATGAACTGTACAGTACATATTATTCAATAGCTCTCCCAGGGTTTACATTGAGAATGAGGAAAGTGATTGATGACTTTTCCATCACTTTTTTATGACTAAATGTCATTTTCAAAGAGTCAGAAATATCACAAAATCAACTGAGAGAACCTATTCCTACACGACAACCTACTCATACTTTAATCAAACTTTAAATGTGAATGATACCTTCTGAACAATGGAAGACAGTGTAATATAATTGAAAGTACTTTAGAACAAAAATCTCAAATTTGCTCTGTAGTGCTTAATTCATTACACATGTTCTTGGCATGTCAGCCTTGGCATATTTGTGCTTAGTGATATAAAACGTTAGGAACCACCAAAAGCCATAGCTCAAGAGAAAATAACATTTCATGACGTTTTTATGATCTTGACCATTTTCCCAAGAATTCCAGGACATTTCCAAGTATTCCATGACTTTTCATTACCGTGTGAACACAGTCTTAGACTACCTCAAGGACTCCATGAGTTTATCAAAGCACAAAATTTTATCAAAGAAGAGAAAACTTCTGCCTCCACTGTATTTACGAATGATAATAAATATTGCAAGCTAGATTTACAATTATATGCTTTACATAATTTGTAACTTCAAAAGAATTCAATAATAAATAGTAATTATCATATTCAACTGGTTGAGTTACAACTTCCAAAATAATTACAATTCACATACTTTTATGGTTTCTGAAATCCAATTAAAAATAATGTTCAATATTACTGATTAGACACAAACAATTAAATAATAGCAATAATGACTATATTTTGATGTTGAACCTTTTAGCTGGCCAAAGCCCTCCTACTAATTGGGGACACAATCAGTTACCACTCAGGCAGATGGAGACCTTTCACAGGGCAGATATAAGGTCTATAATTTAACAACCTTATCCCAGAAGATATAAGAGTCAGAACATTATCAAATATTAAAGAAAAACCTGCTCCCCTCAGTCTGTGTTAGAACGACTGGAAATTGATTTAGCAATTAATGAATTCAGCTTTTGTAGGATATGAAGAATTAAGCGGTTGAAGAAGGTGTAATCAACCGAGACCATAGGCTAACTCCACTGCAGTTGAAGGATTTCTGATGTTTTTCTTTGAGGTACAACTCAAAAATTAAGAGATGGTGTTTTGTCAACTTTTTTCTTTATCATAAAGTAACTGGGTGATGTTTTCTTCGCTCAAACATGTAAACCTACTCGCAGCCATTTCTGATGTTTGTCTCCTTAAAATGAGACAAGCTAGTCCTCAGATTTTCTTGGTTAACGGTGCATTAACCAGCAAAAATGCTGCACTTTTGACGTCATTTCCTCGTTAAAGTCAAAGTTCTTCCAAATTTGGTCATCAGTAACTGGTTATGGTGAATTAAATGTGTGTTTTTAGCCAATCAGAATCGAAGAAATATTTTGAATGAATAATAATTCTAAAGTAACAAATATGTAACTTGCTTCTTTAGAAACATTAAAACAACTCAACCTAGTTTACCACAAGTTAGTTTTCTCCTGTATAGTAGACTAACCATGCAGTTGAATCAGAATAATAGTTGAGAAAGAAAACAAACCTCCATCCCTCTCTGACATCACTGAAAATGCCATCAATAACAGCTGCAATGAACTGACCCCCTGTAATGAACAGATTGTTCAATGTCACCAACTGGCCTCTCAAATGGGCTGGGGCTGATTCAGCTACATATATTGGAACTGTCATTGATGCACTACCTGGAAAAAAATGTTCACATGTAAAATTGCATTTTGAACAAAATTTCTTTTATATAAATGTGATCAAGGTGGGATTGATAAAATGCTAGGCTTTCAATGACATATAACAGCTCTTTGTGTTAATTTCCCATCATTTCTCAATTCAAATTAAGGTGTCATGGGGCATATTGAGTCCTGGTAAATTGGGTTATAAAATTATAGCATAATTTTTGTATTGGGGCCTCAAAATTGGTGCATACAGTTTCATAACATTAATTATAGATTAAAATAGGGTATGGATAAGGTTTATTTTGTATGATTAAACAATTGTAGGCCCCGATACAGAAAATTTAACCTTTTACCTTACATTAAGTATAGAAAAGAAAAGAGGTGAAACTTTTATGCAAAAACTGGATGGGTAATTAAGTACACCCCATTTATTTTCCAGTACTGTTCTTATTAAAACAGTTTTATATTTTAAAATTGTTAATAAAAATAATTTATCTATGACTATAGAGAATGTATGGCTGATTATCTGATTTGCGCCAAGTTGTTTTGACAATTTTGGAACCTTGTACTTGTACTATAGTGTCTTTGTTAGTTTGACAAGTTTTAGACTCAAACGGTTTCGAAAACTTAAGTTGTATGCTAATGAAGCAGATTGTGGCAAAACTATAGAATACCACGCAACTGTCGGTAATGTGTATTTCTGCGCATTCGTCGTTCTCTAAAAACAAATTTGCTGAGTATTCTATAGTTATTCCCAAAAAAAAATTTGTCATGGAGCTATCTGAACTCCACTATTCAGAAGGTCATACTTCATGTACTATTATAAAATAATTTAAATAGTACGCACGTTCTGATTGGTTGAAAAACCGTTTTACATTATAGTATGTAAACATGGTTTCCATCTTCTTTCGTTAGTTATT
>JAOTRI020044920.1:0-17697 GCA_028564885.2 Zoanthus sanctaehelenae
GTCGATATTTCCACCTATAATAGATGTCGTCGACATTTTGTCAGAACTTGTCAGAACTTCTTCGAATTCCAGTCTACGGTGTAGTTGAATGCAGTTGTCTGCGACGCAAAGTTCGGGTACCTATATTGGATTCGATTATGCCGAAGGCATATAGCAATCACGCTGTATTGCGTCGCAGACAACTGCATTCGAAACTACCTTCGAAGAAGGTTAGCCATTGCGTGGGTTTTTTCGTTTGGGCAATTCCGCGGAAATCCATGACCGGCTTCGCCGAATGCCAGTGCCCAGCCGCGTACCCGCGTGGTGTCGTGCCGTGGGAGTGCCTCGCGTGTGGACGCTTGCGCTCGTGTGTGCCCGTGTGATGTGCGCGTACCCGCGTGGTGTCGTGTGTCGTATGGGCGATTGGTACAATCGCTATGTCGTCGAGTGCCAAGCCGAGGAATGCCACCTGTGGTGTCCCGCCTACCGGCTTCGCCGACCCGCAACGAGCCCCGCAAGTGTCGTATGTCGTGCCCGGAACCGGAACTGCGAATACATTGACTTGTGAGCACCTTTGCACACCGCCCACTGGGGAAACTTTGAGTGCCGAGTATTGTGCCGTATGCCAACCCGGGACGAGTGTCGTGGAGTGCCGAGTATTGTGCCTCGAAGGTCAAAATCAATTCCCATGATGTGGAGCACTTTGTCATTTCTGCCAGGAATGTCGGAGTGATCTTCAATGCCACAAAGGGCGTATGGAAGTGCCGTGGCCATTCTGGTCATGTTTTGTCAAAATATTCAAAAATTTTGACAATTTTGACGTTTTAAATTCCCTTGCTGGCGTTGGGTTTTTGAAATCGGGCAATTTCGACGAATACACGAATCTCCCGTGTGGCACTGGGTTTTTGAAATCTCGATTTTGATGCATTTTGTCAGGTAGCTACCTGGGGATGGGTGCAAACATTGCAGAAATCGACCATCGAAGTCCAACTTTGATTTCGGTTTCAGACGACGAACATGTATTTAGGGTGAAAACACGAAAAATCGTTGGTGCCTACCGTCTGCTTATGCAAGATAATGCTCTATGTTTTTGGAGACTTCGATATTTCCGATCCGAGTGCCAAGATGGTATATAGGGCGAAAATAGGAAATTTGCTTGGTGGGTACGGTCTCCGATGCAAGATAATGCTCTATGTTTTCGCAAGCCGATCTTGGACGAACATGTATTTAGGGTAAAAATGGCAAATTTGCTTGGTGCCTACCGTCTCGGTGCATTTTTTATGCAAGATAATGCTCTATGTTTTTAACCCGACTGGCGTTGGGTTTTTGAAAATAGCCCATTTATTGATCGCTTAACTCGGATGCCAAAACGGGTGAATATCCAGTGCCAGTGGATGTTTTTGACAATGTTTAGGCGGTTCCCGAAGAATCACGGCGGTGAGGAGAACTCCCAAGGTGACGAGTTATGTCGTCGATGACAAACATGTATATAGGGTGAAAATGGGAAAAATGCTTGGTGCCTACCGTGTCCATGCATTTTTTATGCAAGATAATGCTCTATGTTTTTAAACGATCGCTTCGACCTCGAGACGACGAATATGTATTTAGGTGAAAAATAGCAAATTTGCTTGGTGCCTACCGTGTTGATATGCAAGATAATGCTCTATGTTTTTGAGCAAAGTGGAGATAGATCTCCATTCCCATTGGACCTAGCCTAACGAAAGGCGAGAATCAAGGGCAACTGAAGTTGCCTATCGCCGATTCGGGTAGTCGCGCTTACGAGCGATAGGATGCTTGCATCTGAGACCGCCCAGCAGGTGAACAGCACGGATCACGATCGCGTGGTGTACATGCCCAACACGAGGGCTAAGTCGTGTCAAGGGCAACTGTAAGGTTGCCTATCGTGCTGTGGCGCGAATAAACCACAGACGCATGTCAAGAGTAGGGTTGATGCCAAAGGGCCGCCGACACGAACAGCTTCCGTTCGAAGGTTCAGCCTTGGCAGATCGAGTGCTAGCTGCGAGCGAAGAGGAAGGAGTGATCCACCGAACGTTGTAAATCCCAGCTAGCCTCGTACAGGGGCCGTGTAGAGACGAATTATCGTCGACACAGTATCCGGTGATTCCACGGCGCCAGTGTTGCGAGTAGCCTTAGCCCAGGTGAAGACGCTGGCGCCATGAGTAGGATAGCCGTCAACTCCGACAGCGAAGCGGTTGTGAAGACCTGCAGAAAGTACCGTGAGGGAAAGTTGCAAGAGGGTTGGAATGACTTGGCATTGCGTGGCCGAGGCCTGTTGCCGGAAAGCTGGCAGGGCGAGTAAGCTTTTGAAGCATGTTGATGCATGGCCGGGCGAGTGTCTAGGCTCCCCGTGGGGCGTTAACCGACGACAGCTTCGGTAACCCCGAACCATGTGCGATCTACGGATACTGGAAAGGCAGTACATTCGGCAAGATGTACACGTGTCTAGAAGGTGGGCCCGTAGCGCTGAATCGTCAACCGGGCGCGGAGATAGCTGGCTCTTCACGAAACAGCCCTCGGGTTGTGAGGTTGGGCCACGCCATCGAAGAAGCAGCGCTCGCCGAGCAAAGCCTTGATTTGGTAGCGCGAAGTGAGTTCTGGTGGACGAGGATACGAATGGGCAAAAGCCCGAACCATCGGTAGTGCCGAGCCGCGGCCCAGAGATGCGCTAGCCCTTAGCCTAGCAGTAGCCATGGGCATGTGAGCGTGTAACAACGCATAGCGTGAGGTCCGCGTCGCCGCCTCTCGCCTACCGTACCTAGTAGTGTGGTTCACCCCAGAAGGAGCCACACGATTGCCACCCGCCGTTCTGGGCCGTTGACATCAGTGATGCCGAGCGATTTCGAGACGACCTCCACCGAGGGGACTACCGTATTGATTGAGCTCGTCACGCGAGTGGATACGTGGGAATCTTCCTCAGCTTGGCTTCGGGTTGACGATGCGGCTTTGGGAGATGACGGGCAAGCGTCTTGGTGTTGGTCTTGGCACTGGTCTCGAGTGCGGGCGTGGCATCGGTGTTGTCTCGTGGAGATTGGAGCGATTTCAATTCCCATGAGTGGAGCACTTTCACATTTCTGCCAGGAATGTCGGAGCTAGATTCAACGTGGGACGGGCCGTATGGAAGTGCCGTGGCCATTCTGGTCATGTTTTGTCAAAATATCGATAAATTTTGTCAATTTTGACGTTTTAAATTCCCTTGCTGGCGTTGGGTTTTTGATTTCGGGTATTTTGACCTATTTCACGAATCTCCAGTGTGGCGTTGGGTTTTCAAAATCGAGAAATTGATGCATTTTGTCAGGTAGCTACCTGGGGAAGGTGGTCTGATAAGGCTAATTCGACCCTCGAAGTGCAATTATGATTTCGGTTTCAGACGACGAACATGTATTTAGGGTATTTTGAGCAAAAATGCTTGGTGCCTACCGTGTTGATGCATTTTTTATGCAAGATAATGCTCTATGTTTTCGAGGTCGATCTTGTATATAGGGTGAAAACACGAAATATCGTTGGTGCCTACCGTGTCCATGCACATTTTATGCAAGATAATGCTCTATGTTTTTAACCCTTGTGGCGTTGGGTTTTTGAAAATAGCCCATTTTAGCCCCATTTATCGACCGCTTAACAAGTCTGGAAAACGGCTGAATCTCCAGTCTCTGTCTACAGGTCAGGCGGTTCCGCAACAATCACGGTACCTAGGAGAACTCTCAAGGTGACGAGTTATTGAGCGAACTCAAAACATGTATATAGGGCAAAAATGGGAAAAATGCTTGGTGGGTACGGTCTCCGATGCAAGATAATGCTCTATGTTTTCCACAAGGAGTCAATGGGTGGATCCAGGTGCCAGCAACCGCGGCTATACCTTGGAAGCCAGTGTCTTGGTCATGTGAGTTGGATTGGCGTCTTAAGCACGCATCGGCAAAGGGTGGTGATCCGAGGAGCAGACACGCCACCGAGTCCGAGTCTCGTCTCGAGATCCCGAAGGTCGATTCGAGGACAAACATGTTATTAGGGCGAAAATAGCAAATTTGCTTGGTGCCTACCGTGTCTTGTTAAAAAAAAGATCGGGGTTTTTTATTTCCCATGATGGCAAAATAGTGGAGCACTTTGTCATTTCTGCCAGAAATGTCGGAGTGAAAATCAATGCCACAAAGGGCGTATGGAAGTGCCGTGGCCAGTTGAACGCATGAAATGGCGAATTCCCCGACTGGCGTTGGTAATATCGGGCCTCGTGCTGGAAAACGGCTCAAAACCCCTTGTGTGTCTGTAGCTCAGGCGGTTCCGCAACAAAACACGGTGGCGGGGAGAACTCTCAAGGTGACGAGTTTTTGACAACATGTAAAACATGTATATAGGGTGAAAATGGGAAAATTCGTTGGTGCCTACCGTGTCTTGTTAAAAAAAAGATCGGGGTTTTGACCCTTGTTTTGCTGGGTTTTTGAAAATCGACCCATTTTCCACCCATTTTGCCATGCAATTTATCTAACCCTGCAGTGAAATTTATGATCCAGGTGCCAGCAACCGCGGCGAACCTAGGATCGGTGGTTGTAACGCTATCGATGATCGTCGATGAGCGAGAGTCAAGTTGACTCACAGCCTTCATCCAGTGCACTAGTCGATTATCGATGTTCAGTTGGGCGACTAATCGCTCACATCACATCCTCGTGACGTGATGTAAAGACTGTTCGTGCTACCTAGGTCAGGTATATATGGCCTCTCGTGACCATCCACAGTTGGATGATGCGGCTAGGCTAGGCAATAGTGCTAGTCCGCGGGAACTCAGAGGATTAACCCTCCCTGGTTCTCATCACGATGTCCTGAACCCGCTATGCCGATCCACCCATTTCGGCTCTCTTACAATTATGGGGTGATACTAAATCTAGGCTTGCGAAACCTAGTCGATGTCCTGCGCCATAGGGCCTTGATATCGTGATCTGGCAAGACGTTGGAGGAGACGTTGTTAGCCAGCCTAACTGGAAGTACGTGGTACTGACTGGTGCCGTCGAAGTCGATTTAGATCGGAACAGCGCAGATCGAATATCCAATAGGGAAAATCGAATAGCGTGGGTCCAAAGGGGATCCGAAGATCGAAGAGCGAGTGGGTATGCGGCCACAGCAGTTGGAATGGATAGTCGCGCTTACGAGCGAGCCTGGCTCGACACTGTCGTCAGCACGAAAGTGCTTAGCGATTACATCGCCTAGTGCGTGAGGTTTGAGAATGCTCGTGCATGTAGTTTCCGTTGTAAGCTCCATGGGCGTGGGCTTGCGGGTAGATCGTAGCGGTCTCAAGCACCTACCGACACGGGTCAGCCCATGGGAAGCAGGACCATACACCACATTGGGAACTCGGCAACCATCCCTTGAACTGGTAATCAAAGCCGTTTGCTTGTGTATTCCACGCGGAATCAAGTTGGGATGTGCCCAGTGCCCTCGCAGAGGATTGACGGCGGCTCTAACTCTGAGAGTCCAAAGGTCGCGAATCTCCTTGCTGGTTGATTACCAGCGCTGCATTAGTCATTGAATTGAGGGCAACTTTCCCTTGTGGTGAGTCCATGATGCCAAAGACCTCGTGAAGATCCGAGGCGCGTCTGGAAGGACGAAAAGACCCTTGAACGTTGGATGACGTTTGCTACGACGGTAGTGAACTTGGTCTTTGCTGGGGCCGCAACTTGCTGGCCAATGCAAGTGGCTTGGGCTGTTTCCCCACGTGAAAGGACGTGGAGCGAGTCTATCGATGGGATAGCCGGGCGTTGACCGCTCCCATGCTGCCAAGTGGCGTTGACTTGCGATGGAAGCATGCCATGGCGGTAGCGATGCATTCGGCCAAGACGTACTCCAGGGATAACAGCGTGGTCCAACGGCCGCATCCTTAGTGGAAGTTGGGATCGCGACCATGAAACAACAAACACAGCAAATGCACTTTATGGAGAACTAGGACTTTCCATTATCATACAGATTCTCATGATTCAATGCATTATTGTGATACAAATAACCAATACTGTCCCTTACAGAGAATAAGGATCCTTGTATATTTCTAACTCTTCACCAAGAAATTCACAGTAGAGACCCCAACCCTGTAATATAAATAATTGAAAAAAATGTTTATTGAAATTATTGATTATTTCGTAACAATATTTACTCTTAAATAAAGTTTTCATTATTAATAAATGAAGTTTGATTTAAGACATTACAAATTTCTTCAGAGTTATTCTAATTATTGACTATCACAATAGCCGAGTAACTACCTTAACCCTGAAAGAGTCGGATTGTAAATTCAATGTTAGACGTTTTTCTGGAATTGATATCACTTCATAATTAACAAGGCAACTCAACTTATTACATTTCTATATATAAAGATAGCTCGGCGAGATGTTTTCCAACCGCGATTTATTTGCGCGAATTTAGGAGTAAGAAACTTTGTGGTCTTAATTTTAATCATCATCATTATCATTATTAAAAATAAAATACTTTAAAGATTCAAGAGATGGGAAATATAGCTATTGTGTATTAACTATTCATGCTCACCTCCATATAGGCAGTGTTCATTGCAAACCTAGCTGGCACCTCATAGTACCTTCTGTCCTCCATAAAGCGCCTGAAACCAGGCTGTTGGGCCTGCTCCATTGCATAGGCGACCTAAAGAAGTCGAGAAAGCAATAAATAACTTTAAAGACTTTAAAGTACTTTTCAAAGATTTCCCAACTTCTACGAAGACTTTAAAACCATTGATTATAGTGCAACGTGTTATTGCTATATACTATAAAACAGTACTCTAGCTAGTACTGTTCATATGAGAGCTGGCGCTTATCTTCGGTTTCTGCAGTGTTAAGCGGATAGCGAATAACAGTCTTGACTCTCCCTGAGCGGGACACTAATCCATCGCAAATTAGCTCCCAGCAGAAGCTGGTACTATATTACCTACTCCGGAGGGATGCATGGAAAGCTGAGTTGGCTTTGGCAGAAAATATGATCACACAAATATCTAACATTAACAGTGCCAGGATTAAACTGGGGACCTTGTCGTCGGAAGGCAAAGATCTTTAACTGGGCCAACTATGCCTGCCAAACTCGAAATTAGCACTCGCAAACTCGAGAAGTGGAAGTGGCTTTTTGCGAGTACCGATATTTCTCCAGTAGAATTTCGATTGAAAACGAAATACGATGTTGATAAAGTGATTGTAACTTCTATTGTCATGATGGATTTAGTTAAAGTACTTAAAATGATTGGCTCAAGAAACTTTCCAATTATTGGTGTCAATTACAGCCCATTGCATGCCCGATTACAATTAATATTGCAGATTGATTAGCGCAACATACAGAGCAGTTTATGCTTATGTTCTTAAGTGCTTCGTATTTACCTGGCTATCCAATATTGAAGTAACAGGCCCGATTTTTCTGCATTTTTAACAAACTTACAGTTTGCAACTGTCTAATATTTGTGATGGCGCCGCTTCAATTCACACTTTGATTTCCACGTAGATGTTAAACTCAACTTAAAAATAACTAACTGATTCGCTCCCTTTCTGTAAAATGTCATTAAAAGAACAAACAATACGAAATCTGCTTTCTACTTTGCCGTAAAAAAATTTATTTTATGCTATTATTTTAAATCAAATAAGGTAGTGGACCGAGAAGACTTGCGGTCAAGAATTTGTAAGTTAACATAAATTGTAATACATTAACGAAACTAATATGGGTTAGAGCTTAAATAGTACAGTAGAACCTTTACCTGATAAGCTAAAGCATAGAACTTTAGAACCGGTAAAGGATTGACTTGATAAGCAAAAGCGTAAACAACAAACTTTCTTCTAGTGATATAGTCATTTTAGATTTTTAAAAGACAATTCATTACAATATCATATTGTCATTTAACGTTATGCTTTAGTATAGTATAAGATTTACCTGCAAATGATGCCCGGGTTCGGCTTCGTGTAAAGCAAGCATTTCCATTTCATACCGTGCCCTGCAATAATTTGAGTACATCAATATATGACAGGAAATCATGTTACTAACAAATAGTAAGTCACATGGCTTATACCCTTGTCCTGCACAACCTCATAAATATTCATGTGACATTATTTCTCCTGTTCTAGCAGAAATTCTTAATTCCTCTATCATGCTAGGCGTAAACTTAAAATCTCCAAAATTACACCTGTCTTCAAAAAATGATGACGAGACTGATGCCTCTAACTACGGACCTATATCTCTTTTGTCAAACTTTAATACCATCTTTCAAAAACTAATGGACAACAGATTGATAGATTTTATTGATCAAAATGATATAATATATTTGTCACAGTACGGCTTTGGTAGGGCACATTCCACATAACATTCAATTCTTGAAATTGTTGAGGCAATACAAAACAATATAAATTACCGTCTTTTCTCATATGGTGTTTTCGTTGATCTGAAAAAGGCTTTTGATACAGTAAGTCATAAAATACTACTTGATAAAATAAATTATTATGACTTTCGAGGAATTATTCATGAATGGTTTCAATCCTATCTAACAAACCGTACTCAAAAATCGCAGATCGGTTCACATATATCAATAAAAAGAGTAGCGGGCCTATAAGTGACCCCTATGGGGTAAGTACGTACCACAGGGGTCAGTCCTAGGCCCGCTCCTCTTTTTATTGTATGTTAATGACTTTCACCACTGTTCCAGTAACCTAAAGTTTTCCTAATTGCAAATGACACCAACATTCTCTATACTGACAAAAACGCGCGTACGGTCAATACTAAATGGTGCTCTTTGCATGATTGGCTGCCAACAAATAGACCTACAAACATAAATGTTAATTTGTAAATCAAGAATTGTATTTTAATATCTTGGAGTCTTGATTGATGAAAACCTATCTTGGAACAATCACATAGACTCGGTCATCACCAAAATAACTCATTTCGTCCCTTCATCTGTGCTTTTCAATATTTATACATCATTGGTTACATCATAGACAACTTATGGACTTATAACGTGGGGCACTGCCTCGAATATATATCTCTGGACACAAAATTCTCCTTCTTCACAAAAGTGGATTGCGCTTATAATTTATTTTGCCGACAGAAAAGATCACGCAGCTCCTTTATTTGTGAAAGCCAAAATTCTGCCAGTGACCTTCTGGTATCACGAAACAGTATATAATTTAATGTTCGATATTCACATAAAACTTCGAATATTCACACCCATGCTACACGGTCATCGGCATCCCAACACTTTTATTTTAAAAACTCTAGACTTAATGTATCAAAAAATGCCGTTTCGCGTGTTGGCATCAAAATTTGGAATGAGATACCTTACGAAATCAAAAAGTTATCAAAAAAAATTCGTTTTAAGGAAGAGTTTAAAAAATCGTTGTTAGAAATTCTAAAAATTGAAGATTCAACGAAATGACTAGAAAACTTAAGCAATGTAAAAAAACAAGGTCTAATAACATACTATCTCAGTCTTTTTCCAACTGTCTTTTCCATCGAAAAACTAATGTACATGCATTTTCCCACTTTTTCTCTAGAAATGTATAGATAGGATTTAGGATTGACCCACCTCAACCTCGACTCGCGATTGCTATTTGCGGATCTAAAGAATTCAACTGTAAAATATTTTGCAAAAAAAATATGTTGTTGTTGTGGTTGTTGTTGCTGCTGAAACTTCTATAATAATAAAAACGTTTAATCATTGCATGTTAGCAGTCAGCGGACTTGAGGGCGCCATGCCTTTTTCTTCTGTCACGTCCATTTCAGTAAAAGATTTGAAAGATTTTTTAAGTTTTCTTTCTTCGTCTCTTTCGCGTTTTTATTATTCCAAGTTGCGTATTTTCTTGTTTTAGGTATGTCCGCTTTGTTAGAGACCTTAAACGTTTTCCCTTGTTACATTTACTATACATATTTTTCCCTTTTCCTTTCCAGCACCGAATTTATCTGTCGGTATGTTTATTCTAAAATGTTTCTGGGAACCAAGCTCGATTAGTCCTCAGGTTATTCCAGGTAACCAGCACCTAAACCAGTTTTAATTCTCTCTCTTATAATAAACGTATATTAACTGGAATCAACAAAAGGAGAAATAAAGTACTTGTTGTTGTTCTGGAATCAACAAAAGGAGAAATAAAGTACTTGTTATTGTTCTGGAATCTACAAAAGGTGAAATAAAGTACTTGTTGTTGTTCTGGAATCTACAAAAGGAGAAATAAAGTACTTGTTGTTGTTGTAACAGTGTGAGAAACTGACATTTCGCTTTGCTCTAGCAAAGAAGTACCGCTTGAAACATTAGCTATTCAAATAAGCTACGAACACGCACGTACAAGTTATCTATACTTGTTAACTATCAACCAGACCATAGAATCCTTACAAGCGTGAGCTCGTATTATTAACTCATCTTCCAACACGTGGATGTATTCAACTAATCTCCATAATGTGTTCAAATAATCGCCGCCAGGTTAGCCCAGTTGGTAAGGTCCCAGTCTATTGTGCGGGAGGTCTCAGGTTTGATTCCCGGCCGGACCTACACCCAGGGTCTTAAAATAATTAAGGAGAAAGTGCTTTGCTCTAACATCTGCAAATGGTTAGACTTTCGCGTCTTCTCGGATAAGGACGTTAAACCGTAGACCCAGTCTCGATCTCTCTTCTCGCAAAGAGCAGGGTGGTGATCCCAGTGTTGTGGTCTGTCTCTTCAACTGAGGGCACTTCTTATCAGCTGCCAATTTGCACCATAAATTGTGAACCGCTTAGCGGACTTTCTAAGACCCTCAAACTGTTAAAAACCTGTATATATTTGTAAAGCGCTTAGAGCTTTATAGGATAAGCGCTATATAAATACTGCATTATTATTATTATTATTATTATTATTATTGTGTGATGTAATTATCATGCAACCGTTACCTTGTCTCTGGCTTGTAAGTGTTAACATAAAACGTTCCAGGTCTGCTACCATCTCTAGCGGGGCACATGTAGTAGCCCAGTGGAGCTGAAGCAGCTATTCCACTAGGTGTTTCTATGATTCTACAATAAATAATGGAAAATGATTAAGTCCGAGTGAGTGAGTAGTTTAAAGCGATATGGAGTTTCAGGAAAGAATAAAAGCATATAAATGCTCTTAATGGATTAGATCTAGATTCAAAAGTATGGGGCGGAAAAGTAATCTAGAATAAACCTTGGCTTGTTTTCTTTCGACTAATATGTCATCTAGACAGATAAACTGTCGGGGCTTCCAGACATTTAAATATAGAAGAGAATTTGGACGATACAACCCCATATTTGTAAATCAGACAAAATGAGATATTTTTTTCTTCTGTTCAACTATTTCATTCGTTCCTTTTTAATGTGCAATACGGGAATCAAAAAATTAGGTATCGGGAATAAGAGGCGAAGAAATTTGTATTGCAGATTTTCGACGTACGTCAGATACGTTTGTATCAATTATGTGTCATGATAGCAACGCATTAATTTTTTTGGCTAAAAAACACGATCTACAACCCTGACAAGTGCAACAAATCTAAAAGTGCTGAAAAGGTTTGATTCTTTCTGAGGCTAGATAAAATATACAAGCAAGTCTTGCTGCCTTGGAAACCAAATTACAAATTCAGTTTCATTCATAACTGAGAAGGATGAAAAAAATAATGTTGTGTGGTACAAAAGTAGTTATAAGGACCAGAACTGGGTTGTTCCAATGAGGAAGTCCATTTCGATCCTGATTTAGACAAAATGAATGCTAATGAGACCAAATTTACAGAATTACAATTTTTATGCATTTACAAATACTCACCTTAAGTTCAGGTATTCACAACACTCTTTATGCATGATTGTTTGCTTTAAAAACTTTTCGTCGCACTCTCATGATTCGACAGTATTTTTAAGTGATTTGATTGATCTATTTGAAACTTTGATTTTTGGCGTGGAGCAGTTGAGGATTTAAATGTGAGCCTGATGCTATTTAGATTGAGCAACCACTTGCTTCGAAATTGACGCTAAATTAATTATTTTAATACATATGATTGATTAAAAACGAGACCAGAGGAAAAAGTATGGATAACTGAATAACCCTAATATAGTTAACAACTATTCAGTATTCACCGAAGTGGAGTTGGTTAGTGATGGATATTTACTGAGCCGTGAAGCTTGTATATCCTAGTTAAAACAATGAGATAATATACACCACCGAAATTGATTTTTCAAAATTCCTACATTCCGACAACGGTTCCAATATTTCCCGCGCGGAAAGGACGCCCAAAAAGTCACATGATACAACAGGTGATCAAAGAGTGAGAAATTTACAACTTGAGAGCTACGCTTTGCTCAAGCAAAGTTAAAATTATTGCTTCTTGCAGAGAGGAACATGACCTTGCATGTTCGGCAAGTTTTATTTTCTGCTGCTATCTCCAAAGATCATATTCAAATTAAAATTGCAGTAGTGGAAGGTGCCTCTGGCAACGAAACCTCGTCCAAGATTCTGCAAACCGTCGTAAATGAACTTGAAAACAAACTGATTTTGAAAGAGTTTGTCTCTTATAATAGAAAATGGTTTGGAGAACGGAAGACTTCGGATTGCGGTAAGTGATTTTTTGTTGTAAGACCTGCTGTCTCGTTTTCTCGTTGACAGACAAAATTTCTGAAAACATTTGTTTAGCTCTGGTGATGAAATTTCTTAAAATGGAGTTGCAAACTCTCTCTGTATTTGAAACCATTCTGTAAAAAAACGTTCCACTTTGATTTACAAGTGAACAAGTGGGGTTACGCAAGATTAAATAACATTTCTGCGGGTTAAAAAGTTAAACCATTGCCTTTGAGCACCGACAAAGCAAATTTAGTCGCTTTCTTTGTGTTTTCAGGGACTGCTTCGTTGTTCAAATTTGAGTGATTTCTTCTCTCGTCACAGAGGGAAACCGGGGCGCCATTTTTCCCCGAGTTGCTCGAAGGTAAATAACAAAGGATATTCGGAGTTTGGCAAGCCAATCAGAGCGCGCCTTCAACACTATCCAATGCTTTAGTATATACTAATTAAGGTTAGCCTGCACACTGAAACCAGTGCGGTTATGCTATACTTGGTTGAGAATAATGGCTATTTCATTTTATTTCAATGACAAATATATATTATTCCATTCTTTATACCTGAATTTTGTTTTTGGTATCGTATTGAAGAGTTTTGAAAGTTTCGGGTGGATTATGTTGAAGCATAGATCCTTGTAAGCAGGCACCATTTCTTCCTAAACGAAAATAGTTGATGTTATTTGAATGCAGATAATCAAAAGCGTTCACGAGAGATCGCAAAGAAGTAGTGTGGATTGGGCATAAAAACTTGTAAAATATAAATATCCTTGTACAAAGAAAGGTTCGTGTTGTCACAAACCTATTTTTCCCAGAAGAAAAAATCTTCTGAGTCCCTAACGGGAATCGAACCCATGGCCTTCTGATAATCAGAAGATTGTTTCTTCTGAGAAAAATAATTTGTGACAACAAGAACCTTTCTTTGTACAGTTATTTCCAAGCTGTAGATGCATATTCAAAAATATTTTTGTTTGTGTTAGGTTAATAACCCATTTATATTCCGCTGCAGTCTTTTATGCGTGGTTATTCAATCGGAACTTTGCTCCTTTTTGGCGCCACAGCATCACGATTAGGTTTACTGTAAATCTTAAAAAATATACGAATAAAAAAGATATATTTCGTTTGCAATGTAGCTAAATGCGATATTTTCAACAAGAGTATATAAAATTTTCTTAAGAATATTATGGTAGCGGTTTATAAAACATAATTTTATGAAGGTTTTTAGATTAAATCCGATAGAGAAATCTAAAAGTTAAAATCGTGTAAAAATGAAAATACTGTCAGTTATGGTTTGTTTTCGTCTAAACATTTTCTTTTTCTTTTCCCTGAAGAGTAAATTTAAGAGTTAAAACACTATGAGTACATTAAGTATCTTATATAAGCACTTTTGTAAGGAGTAAGATGTGTTAAACATTAATCAGGCTTCATTGTCTACAATCTGACCCAAATTTTAGTTTATTTCCATAAAAATATATAATAATAATAATAATAATAATAATAATAATAATAATAATAATAAAGACTTGATTTCTAGCCTACTAATTGGGGACACCATCTTTACTACTCTAAGGTGAACGGAAACCTTTCACATTACGTCACACACACAGATACAATCCCCGAGGGACTACGGTTTAACGGCCTTATCCGAGAAGACGTGAAAGTCTAACCATCTGCAGATGTTAGAGCAAAGACAGCATTTTCTCCTCAATTACTTTAAGATCCTGAGTTTTGGTCCGGCAGAGAATCGAACCCGAGCGTCCCGCACGATAGACCGGGACCTTACCGACTGGGCTAACCAGACGGCGGTATGGTACCAGTTATGATAGGAAAATAAAATATATAGCCTGATGATTGTCGCACAGTCCACTTTGTATTCTAATGCTATGCACAAAAATATTTTCAGCCATAAACGGCTTCAGAAGAAGGATATTCAGCCTAATCTAACGAAACGATATGGTTTTTAATTAAAGAAATTTTTTAATTGTGATCATGATTACCTACCGATGTGTTAAAGAAGAACTTTGGATCTGTCTTCATGTACTCGCAAAACTCTTCAAAAGTTCCCACGAAACCAACTTCTTTGTGCAACTATGAAACAGGAGAGCTCTTGTCAAACTTTACTCGGTAATTAGAAATTTCTTCTTGATTCTGCTTATTGTTCTCAACACGATATCTAATCTTTTCTAAAGATGTAGAGCAACATTGATCCATGGTAATGCCAGGTGTCTACAGTAAGCGTGGACCAAATAGCTTACAGTACAGTAGAGACAGTCACTACGTTTTATTAATCTATCTCCTTAGAATAGAGTGTTAAGTGAATAATTTATTATCAAATGAAAGAGCTCTAACGAAGTCTTTCAACCGAAAATCTTCCGTCTGCGTGAATCAGTGATCTAACTTCTGCACCTGCCAGAAATCTTACAACTATGTCAACCAAAAATCTCATTTTTGCTTCAACTGGAGATCTTAGCTTATAACTGTATCAATCAGACATGTTACTCTCAGCGGACCGGAGATCTTACGATTGTAAGGATAGGATAACTTACTGTTGCCCCAACCGAAGATCTTACTATTGCGCCAAACAAGATATCTTACCACGGTACCAAATGGAATGTACAGTGGCAACTGGAGATCTTCCTACTGCGTCAAACTGGGCATATTACCAGTCGGAGATTTTAATACTGTGCCAACTGGAGTTCTTACCACTGCGCCAAACTGGACATATTACAACTGCGCCAACCGAAGATTTTAATATTGAAACGACTGGTGTTTTTACTACTGTGCTAAACAGAGATCTTATAGTACATACTACACCACGTAGGTTATCTTTCCACTGTACATACGAGCCGGAGATTTTATACTGTGCCATAGAGATCTTACTACTGCATCAAACCGGACATATTACAGCAATGCCAACCGAAGATTTTACTATTGGGGCAACAGGAATTTTCAGTACGTGTTACGTGTCCTCCTCATGTCCTGTGGCACATAGGGCCTTCACAGAATCTTTCAATTTTTCTTTCCCTGCTGCTACAACCCGCTTCTCGTCCCAAGAGCCCCAGCCACCCTCTCTCATTTCCCTCTCCACTGTCCTCTTCCAAGTTGTTTTTGGTCTTCCTCATCTTCTCTTGCCCTCAGGCACTCACGATATTACCACGTTACGATGGTTCCCTAGATATTGCCTTAGGATATGAGAGTTCTAACTACTGTGCAAAAAAGGGCGTTTTACCAAACAGGGCATTTTATCACTGCACCAACCGGAGGTTTTACCACTGTGCCAACTGGAGTTCTTACTTCTGTGGCAACTGGAGAATTAACTACTGTGCCAAATAAAAGACTTACAACGGGGCAAAGAATATATTACTATGTCAATTAACCACATTACAATGGTTCCCTCGATATTGCCTTAGGATATAAGAGTTCTAACTAATGTGCAAAAAAGAGACCTTACTACTGTACCAAACCGGACATGTTATCACTGCACCAACCGGAGGTTTTACCACTGTGCCAACTGGAAATCTTACTTCTGTCGCAACTGGAGAATTAACTACTGTGCAAAATAAAAATCTTACAACGGAGCAAAGAATATATTACTATGCCAATTAACACTGATATCTTTTAAAAGTTTACCCTAAAAGCATCAAATTGGTCAAATGACAACTCTGAACGCTATCTTTCATGTGGTGGTGTCGGAGTATCGATTCGTTAAACTTTGAATTAAACTCATACCAGTTCACTACACTATTTTGCCCATAATAATACAAACACACCTCTTTCATTCTATCTCGGATTCTCTTACATTCTTTGAGTCCTAGGTCATGAACCTGCTGTGGTGTTATTTCCAGTGATATGTGAAAATTCAGAGCCTGTTTTGATTAGGAAGAACAGCAGATTACACCAATTTATGATAAATGAAATTTATACATTAATTCCTAATGATATATAAAGTTTTGGTCTCATAAAACAAGCAGTCTATAGGACTGTATGTGCCTAGGGGAATTGAAAAGAACAAAATCTCATAGTCAATGTCTATAATTACAACAAAAATAGTGTATACTATTAGAATAATATCTATAGCATAAATACGGACTTTTGGCTATGCAGTTGATGGTTGAGAAATGATATCAATGCCAATTTTGAAATGCAAAGATTGTAATAGGCTGGTGCTCCGTAAGTCGTTGGTGTCCCGATTAATGCCGAGTTGATCTCGAATAACTTTCGAATCACCACCCACGCATACATCCAACTACCTGCACGATAGTATTACCAGACACAACAAAAGACAGTAAAATCAAAACAGTGAAACTTCACATGCATGCATGTATGATATATATGATGTATGATTACTAATGGCATAGGTCTGGTCATGTATCATCAGTTGCAATTGGCTGCAAAGTGGTTCTAGTTGTTGTTTAAGTGTGTCTCACATTAATAAATTAATTCTATGTTGAAGTAACATTAACAAACAAGTGTAGAAACGAGGTAAAGTTAACAGTTCAATACTGTGGTCACTATTGAGATTGTCAGCAATATTTTAAAAATGTTATGAGGAAGGTTGCGATTTTCAGAGCTTAAATTTGACACGTGCTTTTTTCTTTTATAGTAGCGAAAAACCACAAAGTAATAAAACTATTTTTTTGTAAATTTTCTAGTTTCTTAACCTACGTCATATAAATTATTTCAATCCACGGCTTAGATCACATAATGAACCGTTGATCTAAATCTTTTCAAGTTGTTACAAAACCTCCATAGTTGTTCTGTTATGCCTTGATACAAATGTTCAAATGAAAATGTTAATTGTAGGGTTTAGTTCTCCATTAGCGGCCGGGATTTTCACTTACCTGACGATAAAAGTCTTTTCCATCTGGAAAATCTAAGCAGCTTATAGTGTCACGGCTAGCTGGAAGGTATTCCTGTAAAGAAATAAGCAGTGGCTGATCCAAAGAGGGGGAGGGCCTGGGGGGCCTGTGCCCCCCCTTTCTTTTGGAATTTTTTTTTACTTATTATTTTAATAAAGTTTAAGGAAAAAATTCTTAAATGACTGCGAAATTTGTCTAAAAATGCGGGAAATGGCCATTCTAGAGACTCAATATTTTAAAAATTTCTGGAGGAGCATGACCCCAGATGCCCCCTTTCCCCTTGCAAACTCGTGCTTTCGTTACATGCTGT
>JAOTRI020045006.1:5269-17694 GCA_028564885.2 Zoanthus sanctaehelenae
AAAATTGCTTGATTCTGATTGGTCAAGGGCAGTGCTATCACTTTGTAATTCTGTGCAAAAATTTAAAATTCTGTGCAAAAATTTGTAATTTCGTGCAATTACAACCTCAATCATTTAAATCTGATTGGATAATAAACAATACAAAGCTGCTAAGATAATCAAAATGCAGAAGTTTTTATGACGATGGATAGATTTTTAAATGTACAAACAAAATGGCGTTTTCAGTAGATTCGGCAATTCAATTGAAACAATTATTAAGATTAAAAAATACTCAAATAATAAATAATGAAGATTGGAATAAAAATGTTTCGTAACTGCCATCTTCAGTTCCACTTTATGTCTTCCAAACACGTCTCCTGCCAGCGAGCTCCGTAAGAGAAAATTTTTTGAATGAACTCCTTCGACAACGTGGAACTTAATCGTTTTTCTTTTTGGTTTTAAAGAAATATTTCCAACTTGATTCCAACGAAGTTTTAGCGATATTTATTGTCAACTGCAGTTTACAGATAATATTTCACTGTCAAGTTTTGCTTTTTCTCCGGCACTCTTTTATAAATTTTTCATGTATATGATTAACAAGTAATCGAACCTTTTACTCGTTCACTATGGAATTAATTTACACGTGTGTGTTTTAAGAAGCTCAAATTGCGTGAGCGTACAAATTAATTCCGTATTAAACTGGTTAAGGTTCGATTACCTATACTAATTTAACTTGTACATTCTTTTTTGATCTTTTATAAAATTACGTCAATTTAGGGAAAGAGTTGCTGACGCTCTTCGTCAAAAGTTGGTGCTTCCTGAAAGCACTGATGTTTAGAAATTCTATTTTTCAATTTTCTTTTCATGTACAACTTTTTGTGGTTTTAATTTTATTCTTTTTGAATGTTATTTTAATTATGTACTTATTAAGCAGAGACATTTTTGTTTGTCAGTTTAAACTCTTGCTTTAGATCATTCAAGTCATGCATCGCACCACGCAAAACAAAAAATTTAGATTGCATATTAAAAGGGTTAGTTGCTTTCAGTTCATGGCATGTTTACAAATACACCCATCACTGTTGAGCATATAATGAACTCGGCATCAATCTTAATACATTACTAGCTACTCAAAGAGAAAATATCACGAATTGGAGAAATTTTTGTTTTTTTCATTCTCTTAAATGATTTTTAATGTAGAACTCGATGTTTTTACTAAAGCTTTGTCTAGAATAACTTTTCCTTATGAATTTAACTCATGAATGACAATTTTTCTCCCAAGTGCCTAACTGGTCATCACTTCCCCACTTGGTCATGAAGTCATAAGCGTAATTATGCAATTGTCATTTTGTCTTCAAACACACAATATTGTTGAAAAATCTCACTTTCTCTCCTTTTATTAAACTGTGTGCGTCTTTCGCCAATTTCGCCAACATTTTTACAGGGTGCTTTCCAAGTGTTATCGAGCGTGGGCCGGAATTACACTTATGACGTCATAAATACTGAAAAGCTATCATCCCCGTTTTTATGCACTGGTTGAGACTGGAACAAAAATGTCTTGTAACTTCCATAATACCACCCGGTTGAAAAAATAACTCGATTTTTTGGGAATCTACACATTAAAACCTAACGTATGGAATCAACTTTTTTTTCGTGATACTTACAGTTTAAATCCAGTAACTAAAAAAAATAAATAAAAATACTGACTCACATGTGTTATTAACAGTAGATGTATGAGAATTGTCTAGAAAAACGTAGCTAAGAACACAACGGTATAAAGACTAGTAAGGCAAATTCCTTATACGAGCCAGGGGGCCGGCCGGATGAGAGTCTTTAACCCCCCCTGGATGGGACACTAATCCATCGCAAGTTAGCTCCTCATTTACCTACCCCGAAAGGATGGAAAGCTGAGTTAGCTTATGCGGAAAAGAAGGCCACACAAATATTCAAATCTCGGCAAAGTGCCGGTATCGAACTGGGGACCTTGTGGTTGGAGAGCAGAGATCTTACCAACTGCGCCAACCATGTCCGCCCATAAAGACCACTAAGATCCAGTACAAACCCTGTGTTGAAGTTGTTAACGTCCTCCTTGAATGAAACAACAGTCATAGCAGCATTTGGAAAATGGACGTGCAAATCAACTTTACAAACATTAAGCGGGATCTTTTGTTTCATTATCAGTGTTGGATCGTTGAGTATACGGCAAAACGAGTTTATTAAATTTTTCGTTTTCTCTTCATCGTAGGCTGCACGACACAATTCACGTTGTATAGCGTTACGAAGGCCCTCCGGCTCACGGTAGAACTTCTCACTCGGTTGTAGCGAGTTAAGCCTCAAGCAGTGGCGTGGTGAAGGAGATGAGACACTTGAGGTCTGCACGATATCTCCTTCTGGCTGGTTATTCAGAAGCAGGTTGACAGATAAATAATGAATCATTTTATACACAGCATCTGAGGAAATGAAGTTACAAAGTAGGTTAATAGATAAATAATGAATCATTTTATACACAGCATTTGAATAAATGAAGATAGAAAGTAGGTTAACAGATAAATAATGCATCACTTTATACACAGCATCTGAGTACATGAAAGTACAAAGTAAGTTAAAAGATAGTTAATGAATCATTTTATACACAGCATCTAAGGAAATGAAGGTATACAAAGTAAGTTAACAGATAGGTAATGAATCATTTCATACATAGCATTGAAGGAAATGAAGGTATACAAAGTAAGTTAACAGATAAATAAAGAATAATTTTATACGCAGCATCTGAGCAAATGAAGATACAAAGTAGGTTAATAGAAAAGTAAAGAATAGTTTTATACACAGCATCTAAGGAAATGAAGGTACAAAGTAGGTTAACAGATAGGTAATGAATCACTTTATACACAGTATCTAAGGAAATGAAGGTACAAAGTAGATTAACATATAGGTAATGAATCACTTTATACACAGTATCTAAGGAAATGAAGGTACAAAGTAGGCTAACAGATAGGTAATGAACCACTTTATACACAGTATCTAAGGAAATGAAGGTACAAAGTAGGTTAACAGATAGGTAATGAATCATTTTATACACAGCATCTAAGAAAATGAAGTTAAAAAAAAGTTAAACCCCTGTGCATTTACCAAATAGAATAATTATTGGACTTTCAATTTTTGAAAAGTTTGAAGTTATTATGACTTTGAAAATCTGTTTTTTTTCTTAAAGTACAAATAAATCCAAAGGCTTTTTAGGCTAACTCTTTACACGTTCCAAACATGACATAATGGCAATAAATGTAAATCTCGAGCTGTTTGTAAATTTTCAAAAGGTAAAATAAAACAATCTTAGACCGAGTATGTTTTAATAAATCAACAAGAAACTTTGCCTACAAGCACTAGCCTTAATATCAGGAGAACCTGCTAAGTTTTGATTGAATATTCCCTTTGAATTCATAGCAGAATCAAGCCAAGGGTTAATGTTTGGACTATACAATCAAAAACACTAAATATGCACATGTTTCCAGGAGAAAAATGTTAAAAAATCCAATATCGGAGCAATAGAACAATCGGACATCTCAATTTCTGCTGACCACTATCTTCCTTTCATCCCTTTATGATTCTTCATCACATTTTAAAGCTCTCGACCCAAGGCAGTTGATCAATACCTAAATTTTCTATACACATCTCGAACAAAATGATACATTTGGTAATAAGTAGTACGAAAAGTTAACCCTTTTAACATTAGGCAGTTTATCAGTATCTCAATTCTCCTAACGTATCCCAAAGGCTATGATATCTTTGGTAATAAGTAGTAAGAAAAGTTATAACTTTAAACCTTGTGTAAAATATTAAGCGAACTGATAAGTAAAGTATAATGTTTAGTTGGGAGAATTTAGCAATGTCATTTAACGTGTTTAGGGCTTGCACGGTTTATGCTACTTCTTTTAGTCAGTAATGTAATTTTTACATTCACAAGGGATAACAAAATGTGAAAATGTGCGTATGTGTAAAGATTATGGTTACGTATAAGCAATCACATAAGTTGCAGCAGATACGCCATCTAATCTTACACGTTAAATTTCGAATATTTTATGTTGACATGATTAATTTTAAAACCTGGTTTAAAACATCACATGGCAAGAAAATACGTTAAGCCATCTTAAACAAATAAATACTCAAACTTGCCTTTCAAGAACAATTCATCTGCAGGAACTCCTCGAGAAAGCAGTTCGGTAACTGCAAGCCGGCAGTACATCCGACAAGCAGCACTTTCACATTTGAGCAGCTCAACGAGAGCATCTTGTTTTAAGGATTCATCAACACCAGATACGACAGAAACAGATCGACTATGAACAGGCGTCGATCTTGGTCTCTCTAATACGCTAACTGGGTACCAGTACCTCAAAAGAGTCCCTTCCTCACGATTGTAGCTTTCAACCTCCACAAGTCCTTGCTTCTAGACACAACACAAATCACAAAACGTGAACTTGGTAGCTTGAATGTAGTTACCGGTTATTTAGTCAGGGTAAGTTACGTTATCTTGCAAGACAGAATAGAAACATTACACATACTGATGCAGTCAATTAACGTAAATTGGGGGTGAATTTTACGACTAGTTCAAACACGTTTTTATTTCTAAAAAAACTTGAAAAAGAGGCAAGTGGCCCATGGAGCTGGCACACATCTCTGGCTTCTTTAGTGTTAAGCTGATCAGAGCCTTTGCCTCCTCCTGGATGCGACACTAATTCATCGTAGGTTAGCAACAAATAGGTGCTGGCGATCAAAACGCCGACTACTGGATGTCCGAAAAACGAAAAACAAACGAGGGCAGGAGGGTTTCAAAGATAAACTGTGCTATCCAATTATAAAACTCTACTTACTGTGTCAACTGCTTGCACGATGCCAACAAGACCAAAGGTTTTCCTCATTGCAGCCACAGCGAAACCTGGTAACGAGTCCTTAACAGATACACTGTCAATAACAACAGTCATTCCCTTCTGAATGCTAGTAACAGTCATTTTATTAGCATCTGCCTTCACGTCCTCCATCCGGGGTAACTGAAGAGAGCTTGGTATACCACCATTATCGTCATAAAGGTCGTTCACAGTCGCCACAGCTATATCCACCATGCCTACAAGTATTTGATATTCAAAGACATTTTTACCATATGTAGCTGTACTTCAAGAACCTCCTTTTAGGGACCAAGCTATTAGCGGTAACTAAAAGTTAATGCTTAACCCACGACTTGTTTTCCAACTGGTAATTTAATATGTATGTTTGGGACTAATGTATTTTTCAGGACCACAATCTTTTTCGAAGGAAAGCTTTTGCAACTGGAATGTTTGCTTGAATCTACGAGTAAATAGAACCCAGACCTCTCTAAATATTCCAAAAGTATTCTGTAGAAATTTCAAATACATTATTAAAATTCACTCTATAATTGAAATAAAATAAAAATCCAGTAAAAAGTTATTTTTCAACTGTTTTTGTAAGTTTGTAAACGATCATTGTATGTATGCAAACTATCTGGTGCGGGAAACTGAGACATATATTAATGAATTACTGCAAAAGAAAACATATCGAGTGATAACATAGTGAGAAACAGTATTCTCACAGCATGTTCCATTCTAATAAAAGGTTCTAGGTCTATTTCCTGTTTACAGTTTAGAAGTATTTCCATACCTGCTAAGAGTGCTCCTCTAATCTGCTCAAGACCGGATTGTCTGTCAGAGTCATTCCTAAACCTTCTTCTGATAACGGGAAATACGCGTTCTTCCCAGGCCTTCAAGAGGAGCTTGTATGGTTCTTGTGACGATGGCCCAACACTGCTATTACTGTCTTTTTTGTCCGCCATCAGTAATCTGATTGGTCCATTGTCTGTCATGTTGTCACAACTACTGGAAAGCTTGTACTGCAGTGACGCAGTACAGTTGTACCCTAGAAAAAATGTATTAAAGATTTAGTTCAACAATTCCTTCAGACAAATAATCCGTAACAGAGCAGTATTTTTCAGTTGCCTATAAATAAGAACAAGATTGATTTTGGAACATTTTCTCTGCATCGTGTGATTGGTTGGATGCATTAACCAATCACGCAATACTTCTTCACTGGTTCCTAATTAACTATAAAGACATTTAGTGGATCCATTTCTATTAAAACTGCAAAAGCTATCTTTTTTAATGATCGTATGGTTTTCTATCTATTATCTAAAATCTAATTAACAATTAGACCTCGAGGCCGCATGGACTACGGGTCGGTAGTCCATGAGGCCTTAGACCGAATATGCTATTGAATCGTAGTCAATGAGGCCGAGAGATTTAATTGTTTTAGTATTTTTCAACATATTGTGCCAAAATTAAATATAAACATACACTAATTTGGAGATGCTAAACGAGTGAACTTTTCAATTTGCAACTCTCGTTTGTGTCCGTAAAAAATCTATGAAAAGTAGCAATACTTCTGTTTTCTAATTGGATAGTTTCATTCCATACTTAGTAGCGTTTTTTGTCTTGTCGGGTACTGAACTATCTAGAAGTTCTTGTAAATTGTCATTTGACACTTATACAAAACACAAAGGAGCCGCCATTGTTTTCGCAAACTCGTCACCTCGGACTATCACAAATAGCCCGAGGTTAGGGAGCCAATCGGATGGTAGTATACGTAATAGCCCCGATGTTGGAAAATACTAATAACAGTTATCTAATGCTTATCAAGAAATTAGTTATCTAGAGCGCTTTCCAATGAAATATTTTGATCATTATGTATATTATAGCACTCAGAAAAGGAGTGGAATTGGATTCATAGCTCAGAATGCTCGATTTAAACATTTTTGATAGCTAGATAGATTATCTTTACTACATTAGGAATGACAATATTGAGAAATTAAAGATCATTCAAAATTTCCTTGACTGTATTGTTTCCGTTCCAAAGTTTTAAACATGTTGTTTTCTTGTTATATCTAATAATGGGAGGGGAAGATCGATCGTCGGAATTCTACTGGACAGGTGTTAATGCTGGCATCATGCCATCAGCGCTGGCTGGCTACTTCTCCATTCATGGTCTCCTACTATTAAATTTATTGAAAGGGCTGATAAAAGCCAGAAAAATATTCCAGTTTGGCAATCATATTAGAATGAGCATTATTGATTTAAAGAATGGAGTTTCAGTTTCCAGTGGAAGTTTCAAGAAAATATAAACACTACAGGATTCCGTTGTTTTTATACACAGGAAGATGTTTCCTAATGAGCTCGGTAGGGAATGATAGGGGAAGGGGGAGGATGGCATTCCCAAAAATCAAAGAGAACACTCATAAAATCTCACCTGGCTCGGAATCTTCCTTTGGAATTTCAGCGTGTTCCACAAAAACATCAGCTGTCATTATATCTGACGATGAGGACTTCACCACAGCACTTGAAGACCCACTTTCATCATCTTCATCATCAAAATCGAACGCAAACGGCATCACTTCAAAAGTTAGTTTGAGTTCTTCTACAGAATCGTTGATCTTCTCGGCAGCAGCAAGGTATCTGTGACCGGCTACATAAGCAAATGGTCGACTTCCAAAGTTCGCACGAATTCGGATGTTCTGAATTAATGGCAGAAGAAATGAATTATGAATAAAAAACTTGTTTTTTGGTTCCGTGAAAAATTTAAGGTCAAATCTATTGTAACACTTAGTACTATACTAGCAACAGAGCCTAAAGTGCAAGCGAAGAAATCACGATTTGAAGGCGCATATGAAGTGAAAAATTTGAAAGCAATTTTATTTATCTGTTGAAAAGGAATTTCTAAAACTATAAAGATGGTGTTCATTTTTTACCATTAACGCATTCAATTTTTATACCTTTTGTTGAATATGCAGAGCAGGCCATAGTCCAGACTCAATTCCATCTAGAATTTCATTTAATCTTCTGCCATTGTACGTAAAATAAACTTTTCCTTTGTCTGTATGCTCAAGAGTGTTCTCATTCGTTTCATTTCTTTCATATCCGCATCCCACAATATCTTGCTGTTTCATAGTAATATTCAAACTCATTGTCTTCCACTGCATTAAGCCACCGCTTCTACAATGCACCGCCCGGCCATTACTGAAAGCAATATTAAGGAAATGGTGAAATAAAGAAGCAGTTATAGGAGACAAGTGAAACGGTATGAGAGAAATATCAAATAAAACAACTTTAGTACATCCTAAAGACAAAAAAAATTGCTAATAAAGCGGTGGGAAATCACTAAATTACCTGTGTAGAAAACACGTTCCTGTGGGGTAAACCCAACCTGATCCAGAACTTCTCACTTGTGTCCCTGGAGCAAAGCCCACGGAAAGGGTGGGACCTGATACGTGGTCCTCTTGATTGCCTAGCGACGCCAATTCAATCTCCCAATAAAATGATGGTGCCTGAATTAAATGAATTATAGCAGCAACGAGACCTCAATTAGAATTTAAATCTTAAGTCAGCAAAACAGGAAAAGCAGTTCTTAATGCTATCTGTTCCACATCGTGCGATTCTTTGTTTTTCTAAACCAAAATGGAAAAACAATTCTTATATTTCAAAGTACTGTAAGTCATTCAATAAAAAAAAAATAATTAAAATTGGATCATTGGATAATGCAATTGAAGACTTTTTATTGCCTTAGTTATTATGGTATATGGACCAATATACAATAATCTACAAACATGGCAAGCGTAAGCGTGAGCTTAAAACTAAAGGGGAGCTTGCTGGATATGAGATAATAACAGCCAACTCAGCGTTACGCGCCTCCTGCCTATCTATCATTTCATATCCAACGCGTGCTCGTGGAGCATTTGTTAATTATTTATATTATTTTTCTCAGTTTTTCTTCGACTTATTTAACAAACTACTTTCTCAATCGTGCTCGGTACGTATCCGCGGCCAATGTTTTATCGGGTTAGAAATCTTACAAATATCAGGGTTTCCGGGTTAAAAATGCTTTTATTATTTTTAAAGTCTTTTGTAATCATTCACAGCACAGGATTCTACGAGGTTTGTAAGACCTATAGCTCGAAAAACATTGGGAAACACACGCTGCTTATGATTATGAAAGTAGCTACAAACTGTTTTAGATAAAAACAGGTAAAAATTCACCTCATACGGAGAGTTTTTAAAGCATAAACCTACGTGAAAAAGCTAAAAAGATAACAATCACTTACCTTTAAGCGAGGGTTAGTTTCGACAGTTCACCAGAAAAAGGAAGCTTTGACACAAACGAAGTCATATAAAATGTTCAAAGTTTTGCAGAACTTTAAATTAAACTGGGAACCTTGTGGTTTAAAGGCAGAGATGATACAAACGCAGTAACCAAGGTTACGTATATACATTAAAACTATGCAGAGCGACTTACAACCTTTATGTTGAAGGTTCCAACAGTTATCAAGCTTCAAAATAAATCAGCTTGTATATGTTCAGTATTAGCGCTACTAAAGGGTTCCCACTCACGGGCCAGAAAAAAATTCCCTGACTGTTCAATGACGAAAACCTATTTTTTACTGACCCTCTAGTTAAAAAAATTGCACTGTCCGCAATGGTAGTTACTTTCCAAACGTCCAAAATGGCGGGTTTGCCTAAAAATGACATGTGACTTATTTGTCCCCAGGTCTTCATAAAAAAACGAGCCTGCATATAGCAAGCGTTTATATTTTAGACGCATGGAAAATGGGGGTGACCAAAAACTGAAGTTTTTTGCTATCTGCATTTCAAACACACTTCGGACTATTTTCGAAACACGAAAAGTAAGCAACGACAAAAATTTGATACAAAATTCCCTGACTTTTCACTGACTTGACAAAAAAAAGTTTTTCCCTGACTCCAATAAAAATTCCCTGACTTTTCCCTGACCTTGAAGAAAAACCGTTTTTCCCTGACTTTTCCCTGACCCGTGGGAACCCTGTACTAAAGATAAATTATTTAAGGAAATAGTCCAAAAAAATGTGCGCGCCAATTGGTTAAAAATCATGCTTCTATAACCCTATGGAAACAAAGCATAAGCAGGAGCTGGCGACACAAGCGAAGGTAGCTAACATTTGATAATCAAAGTTTTAACAAGTTCCTTTCCTCTTTCTCCTCACAAGTTTTCCTAAATGTTTCCATATTTCTATCTCGTTATAGAAACACAACTGAAAGTTTGGGAGAACGAGAAATGCTGTGTTCTCCTAAACTTTCATGAGAAGCACGGCACATGTTATTAATTTCTCAAATAAAAATCAGAATTACCTTATTTGGTATATGTGAGTTTGCGTAGACAAAAGTTCCTCGTGGAAGGCTTGGGTTCGCGTCTCGTGAGATAGGTGTAGGATCGGCCATAAAGTGAACACATGTGTGTCCTTCAGTAAACAGACAACCACGAACGGGAGGGAAGCAACGATACAAATCCAAAACCATCTTCTTTGGCTTACTTTGTCTATCTGCTTGATTTGACGGTTTAACAAATTCTTTAAAGAGCTTGCGCAGTTCGTCGCAATGTGCCGTGATAACATCGAGCCTATCACCAGGATCACACTCGGCACCAAGCTCGCTCACCAGTGGAAACAACTTTGACAGTTCTTTGGCGAGTCTCGTCACCAGTAAAGGGTCCTTCACCAAACGCAACACTGTCAAACTTGCTCTATAGAAAACAACATTAAACAAGTTTTTTCATCTAGGCTTCTAACTACGATTCCGTCGCAAGTACTAACTTACAAATAATTCGTGACTGAACTCTCCGACATTAACGGCATAACAATATCACACATTCGTAATACCATGCACTTTTGAACTTTGGATTTTGTGATTTTCTATAAAGTTCTTAGAAGGAAACACACTAAAAAATGATTGATTATTCCACAGTGGAAAACGTTTCACATTGCAATATTTACGACCTCGAACCCTTACGATATTTAGGCACGAGCACACGATGCAACATCTCAAGCAACATTGTGCGCAACAAAACTGAAGCTGAATCGCACTCTTCTCAAGAAAAATTTATTTTTTCTTTTTTAAAGGACTTCTTCTTGAACGCCGTTTTGATTATTGTATTGTTGCATGGGTAAGCACGCCGCGCTATAATTAGAAAGGTGTGTGATTTTGGTGCACCATGTTTCCACCTCCCAAAAATGTCTTGTGCACACAGTTAAATGAAACTTTGCACCGTGTGTCCACGGCTTTAGTTTAAGGAACCCAAAACCCTTCAGAGAGAAAATCAGACTTATAGAACATAAAATAGTGTTTGGAGAAGAAATATTAACTGCACGTTCTTTAAGTTTAATTACCGTTATGCGTCATTTGGACGCTTCATAGACCTAAAGCGGTTGCTATATATATGACAGGGGTTGTACTGATAAATTATGTCAGATCCTTTAAATTAAAGTTCTACTATGACGAAAATCGAATAATTCAAATCTAAGCAATTTTAAAACGTAGACACGAAGTTTGTAGAAAATTTAAAATGTTTTCTGTTTTCAAATATCCCTTTTTGTTCCAGAGATGGGCAAGTTTTTTAAATATGCAAATTTGGCAAGTTATGACGTAATATACTCAACCTAATTTTGATCAAATATGGTAAACAAGAATATCTCAGTCGATTTGTAAAAAAACATGTTTGATTTTTTACAGTAAGATTCCGTTAGAAGTGCTCTGCAACATGAACTTAAAAAAGTTTGTCACAATAGCTACACACAGGGTTCTAGACCTCCACCATATCAAGGGCTTTTCTGATCTTTTCTGGCATTCTACATTGATATTTGCAAATTGTGCCTTATCTTATAAATACAGTAGGTCGAGTTCGTGGCCCTGCATATTGTTTTCCAAGCTTAAATATTGAAATCAACCTAGAGAGGACTGGAAAAGAATGGGTTTCCATGGGAACAGGAATTTTTATAGTTGTCTTAGTCTTATGAACATTTAGGAACTTGGTAAGTTTCCAAGAAGTAGGGATAATAGGACTCGAGGACCCTTACAAGGATCTTATTCCTGGGCCTACGGTTTAACGACCTTATCCGAGAAGACGCGAAAGTTTAACCATTTGCAGATGTTGGAGCAAAGACAGCACTGTCTCCTAAATTATTTTAATACCTTGAGTGTTGGTCCGACCGGGAATCGAACCCGAGACCTCCCGCACAATAGACTGGCACCTTACCAACTAGGCTAACCAGGCGGCGGTTGTAAGTATGTTGCAATTAGAACTATTAACCAACCAATCTTTAAAAGTTGCTGCTGCAAACTGACCAAGATATAGTGCTATTTGAACACTTGATTTATTATTTGGTTGACTGTATGATGTCAACAGTTATCTTATTTGCATACTTTACTCATTCTGCAAACTTAAATATTTCTTGAAACAATGCAGATAATTGTAAACGGTAAACGGGATCTCTAATCTTTTGTTTACATTTATGTGACCAACCTAATACTTTTAGGTGACCAACCTAATACTTTTAGGTGACCAACCTAATACTTTTAGGTGACCAACCT
>JAOTRI020045094.1:0-17693 GCA_028564885.2 Zoanthus sanctaehelenae
ATTGGTCCGCTCCTTGGCATTACATCATAAAATCTTGCATTACTTACATCTCACCGAATCACTCGAGATTTTTTACGGCTATATCAATACCTCGCACGGCTCTATAATGCTGCCGCCTCGCCTGCCTCGCGTCGCTGGATCGTTGGCAATAAACAGTTCACTTGACAGAAAGTGCGGGGTACGGGATTTTATTCACTCCGCGATGTTTGTTTGGCACAAACATCTTGTGAATAAAATCCCGTACCCCTCACTTTTTATGAAGTTAACTATATGGATTATATGAAGAACAACAAAAACAGAAGTGCTCTAGCTTCTTTCTCTATACAGTCAACTCTCGATATTGCGGACACCCTCGGAACTGTAAGTTTGTGTCCGTAACAGCGAGGTGCGGAAAAAATCCCCCAATTTTACTTTTAAAGCAAATCTCTATGACTCAGTACTGCCTCCCTACTTTATTCTTGCTTCAAATTAACAGTGTTTACTGACTTGCAATGCAGTGAACTCAGCTTGCTTATTAAAAGGGTTAGTTACTTTTAATTTGTAGTTTGTTTACAAATATATACCCACTTATTGACGATATAAATAACTCAAAATTTCTTATAATGAACTCGGCTATCACCTCGTCCATTACTTACATTTCTCGTTCATTTTATCGCCATCTCGTGGGTATATATCATATGTAAACTAACCACTCATTTCCAGTGACTAACCCTTATTTCATCCACTCAAAAAATAGGTGGTCATGAACTACATGTAGCTACAGCAATAAAACTGTTTCCTTTTGTGAGTGATATAGAGCGAATGCTTTTCCCATTATCTTTTTTCATTTTCAAAAAGACCGTCCTCTTGGGTACCCTGTGTTACTATTATAGTCCAATGCATGTCTACTTGGGTATCCTGTGGTTATAAGTTGCATCCCACATGTATACTCTTACAAAAACCCATGACAAAGTAGCTACCGCTATTACTAGCTGTAATTACAAAAACTGAATACAAGCCAAGAAAAGACTTGCCCTTGAAGTTCTGGCTTTTTTGATCGCCTGCGTAGCGGCCCAGTTGGGAGAAGAACGAGATGAAAGGGGGAGGGAGTGAGGGGGCCTGTATTGATGCTATCATTTAAGCGTTTTCCACCTCTAAGCTGATGGATTACATCATGGGTTAAAGTAAACCAATGAAAAAGCGAAAGAATTGTACGGTTTGTCCTCTGCATCGGTCAAAAATGTAAACAAACTATGGAAAAGAAAAACAATATCGTCGAAGAAAAAAGTCTCTGCTATAAAGATATTGAAGCTCAAGAAAAAACAAAATCAAAAGGAGGGAAAAAAACATTAAACGAACCGATCATTGATCAAAGTCAATTAGCAACTAGGTTTACCATTAAAAACAGATATAACTCGTGCTAATTTCGCGAATACTCTCGCCGCCCATTTGAATTACAAAAGCTCATGACAGAAAGCACAAATTTGCATTTTCCAAAAAGAAATTTTTCCTTTTTTCTTTACTAAGAAGTAAGTTAAAGAAATTTGAGTACAAACAAGCATGAAAAAACAGTTTTGCTTGTATTGCAAATTCCCAGAAGCTATATTGAAGCCCTGTGTGGTATTTTATTTCGAAATGTCATGTCAAACACCTCTCAACCTTTCTCCAATAAAATCCCGAATAAAAACGGTGAAACAATGGGATAAATGCAGGCACTTCTCATTCTCGTCCCCAGAGCCCAACGTTTTTTTTAGCCAGCGGAGCCTTCGCACGATAAAAAAAATTGTGCGAAGACTCCGCCGGCTAAACCGCCCCAAACCCTAAGACTAACGCGCCGCTACGCAGGCTACTTTCTCCACGATAACAAGTACAGCTAAGTTATACGGCAACAAAAATACAGAGAAAACAATACTGGTCAGCGGTTTCTTTGCGAAGGCTTTTCGGCTAGTATTAGTATGTGACATAGTTGCTCATGCTCTACCAAGACTACACTTCCTTTATAATTATGCAAGCTTTGAGATTTACTTACTGTTGTCGAATTCGATCATCCTAAGACAAAGCAGGGAGAACCAAAGAAAAGCACCAGCGGAACCAAAGAAAAGAACAAGCAGCAGGACTTTCATTCTCTTGCCAAACAAGTCCGCACACCTGATAGTGAAACAAGCACTCTTCAGTATCATTAGAAACATATATTGAACCCAATCTCCAAGCCTAGCCGTCTGCTGATTTAAAGCGATGACTACTGGCCCCAGTTGTTCAAAGTCGATTAGCACTATTTCGTTGTTTCCAGTCTTACAAGGACAGATTTTAGCTAGCTGTAATTTTAGGATTAACAGAACTCTTTCAAAAGCAATCCAAACAGTATTCATAAATAACCGTTTACCTTTCCTTAAAGAAGAAATTCTTGATTGATTATTTGCTTAGATCAAGGGCTAAACTTAACCAGCCTTTGAACAACTTGGCCCTGGTGACTGGCAACTTACCTGGCCAGTATAAGTCCCGAGCCAATGCCGGCAATCGTTGCATAGAAACCAATCCATCCAGATTCATTCTGTGGCACAATGATTAAAATGTTTTTCAAATCGAGTTTACTAACTAACACATTATCCTCTGGTTATTAACGGCAAAAACCGTAATCATCATCAACGACAGAACTGTCATCATTACAACAACAAAACCGTTGCAATTTGTAAGAACAAAGCCATCATCAATTTATCATTGTGTTACCTGAGATATGTTAAATGTTTCCAGATTAACAGCCAGTGACGCTCCCCATCCGCTATACACACCTGGAAAGACAAAACGACGACGTTAAGTATAGTGAGCGTTAATGCAGAAGTCTTTTAAAATCTTCAGAGTTAAAACATTTACTCGTGCAACATATAAATGAAGAAAAACCATGACGCTATTCTTTAGAAACGGTAAATATTAGACATCCAGTCGAATACAAAGATGAACAAGAAAAATAAAACTAAAACTGGTTCGAGCGGGGAGTGAACGAGGCGATCTTGGAGAGGGTTGAAGCCTCCTCCTTAAACAGGAGGGGTGGACTGAGGTTTCGTTTGTCTCACTCTTGGAACACTGCTTTGCGTGGCGGCCCATCATGCATCTCGGCCTGCACCAACAATCGTGCATGAAAAAGCCTAGCGGTTCTAGGCGAAACGTCGCAAAGTTTTAGATTAATAACCAGTTTTACTTTTATTTGTTCAATAACTAAAGCATATTATTTGTTGCAGCAAGCTAAACTGGTTCACCGATGTTACCTTATCTACTAAACTGGTGAAGGAATCAAATTATAAACTTAGTATTGATTATTTTAATGTCAACCAGCATAGGTAGACTCGATAACATCCTGTAACATATTTTTGCCATACAAAAATAGAAACCTGAAATGTTTCAAGAACGAAGGTGTTTAACTGTTGCTGCCCCATGAAGCAGCCTTAAACTGCAAACACCTTTTCAAACACATTGCCAAAAACAAATTTACCTGTTGTTGCACCGTACACGAGAGCTAATGTCCAGAATTGCGAGTTCCTGCGTAGTTAAAATAATTTCAATTTTTACCAGAAATGATCCGAACAATTATTTGACATAAAATAATGACATCATGGCTGTGAAACCTTAAAGAACCGACAACCTTATGGAGTAATTTGCATTATTTTCGGTTTTTTCTTTGCGAAGTTATCGAAGCAAATAGCGTATTATTCTATAGCTCATAATTCATAATTCATATAGGGGGCGGACATTGTTGGCGCACTTGGTACGAACTCTGCTTTCCAACTTCGAGTTCGATCCCGCCATTTTGCCGAGATTTGAATCTTTGTGTGGCCTTCTTTTTCCGCCTTAGCCAACTCAGTTTTCTATTCTCCCTGGGTTAGTAAATGAGTACCAACATCTGCTGGGAGCTAACCTTCGATGGATTAGTGTTCCATCCAGGGGGAGTCAAAGACTCTCATCCGCTTAACACTACTAGTACGGAAACCGGAGATAAGCTCCGGCTCCATGGGCCACTGGGCTCGTATAAGGATTTAGCTTAGCTAGCAATAGATCATGATAATAGTAACGAGATTCGGGTTCTGTTTCCATATTGAGTGTTTTCATACAATCCCATGAGACACAAAAGACAATAGACATAGCGGCCATGTTAGTGAACAAAACAAAAGAAATAATCAAAATACTATTATCAAGAGTACTCCAACACGTGAAAAAGCTCTATACTTTATCGATTTTCTTTTAAACTATGATTGTAAGGTGAAAAAACTCAAGATAAAAGAGAATACCAATTAAATGTAAAGATAAGAATTTTTTGTGGGTTAAAATTAAAATTAGGTAACTTGAAGATTTAGTTTCTGGAGTAATTTTTGAAATCAAAATTTTAGTAACTTTTTCATATAGGCGCTCAAAGTGTCAATTTTGACATCTTGGACGAGCATATTGGAGCCTGAATTCAAGCAAGTTATCAGACTAATTACCGCTGTCTTTGCAGAGCTTAATGCTAAATCAGAATATGCCATTCTCGGCAAATAAATGTTAAAATGTCCTTACAAAGAAGTTATGTTCAATGTTTCGACACCTGCAAAAGTAGCTGTAGTTAGTCTGAATGAGGTACTTCATTTTGTTCATCTTTTACTTTACTACAACACACCAAATTTAATAAAAAAAAATTAAAAACACATAAATAGGAACAGAGCCGGTCTATCCCTGCTGCATTACTCTTTTGACTCTGCTTGGACAATAACATTGTTTAAATAATACCGTTGGAAAATAAAATAAGATAGAAAGAATGTACTTGATTGTTCAAATTAGGACTAAGTTTTGCAATAAAAATATATATATAAAAAAAGCTGAGTACATTATTGAGAAAAGTCCATTTTGCTCGGAGACATAAATTGAATTGAATTTTCACGAAAGATTAAAAGAATTGAAATGGGACACTTACACATTACTGCGTACTCTTTATTTAAGAAATAAAACGTTTTTTCTGTGCCTTCATAGTGCTATGAAAACCGAGGTGCACGTTTGAGAGAATTCGAGAGCTTATCAGTGATCATAAATCTGCTCGAGAATTTCCCAAACGTGTTCCGAGGTATTCATAGCGCTATGGAGGCACAGAAAAAAAGTTTTATTTCTTTTATAAAATATTTATTCCATTTTCAGGACTCTGAGAAATAGAATTACAACCGCATTGTTATTTGTGTTTATTTCATGATCATTTTACAAAATCTCCTTACGAGGACTAGCTAATACGTCATTTTTATGCTTCATTGGCCTATAAAAACACACCTCTCGGCCAATAGAATCCACTGTACTATCTTAAATATTTTATAAAATGCTTTCAGACATCGTTCAGTCGATCAAGAAATATTCCAAAGCATACATATGTGATACTTTTTGTTAGACTTGTTTACACTGTTCTCTTAATAGAAATAAAACGTTATATTTAACATTGTTGTCGAAGAAACAGGTATCAAAAAACAGTTTATTGCTCAATATTTCATCAAGAAATATTCTGAACCGTATCTGATTAACTGATGACTTTTATTAGCTTTGCTTACATTGTTCTGTTCGTAAATGGCTAACTTCACACAAGAATATTGTTTAGGACACACGGGTATCAAGACACTTTTTATTCCTCAGTGCCTTCAGACATCCTCCTGCAAATCAAGAACTATTCCAAGACATATGATTAACTGATTCCTTTCGTAAGATTTGTTTAAATTGTTGTATTAATGCATGTATAATTCAAATAAGAATGTTGTTAAAGAAACACAGGTATTAAGAAACTGTTCGTTACCCAATGCTTTCATACATCCTTGACAAAATATAAATAAATTGAAAATACTCAAAACACGACAAGTGCTCATCATACCACTTCTGAAAAACTCTAAGGTATCAAACTTAAAATAAACTTTCTTGACTTTTTTTTTCAAAGCCTCATTGTCTTCCAATAAATTAACTTTAGGGAAAGTTCATTTTATATGACAAGGGGAGGGGGTGGGTAAAAAAACTGCAGAAGGATCACTTCAAACTCGTTCCTTAGACATTACATGTCTGACCGTGTACGCACTGCGTACCTATTTTTCAGCTTTGATGCAACTTTTCTTGGCAAAATTGTTGACACTGTCTTAAAGCATGGCAAACGCATGACAGTTTAATTTGTTGCATTCTGATTTGTAAGAGAACATAGTTGGCATAGTGATCATTGATCGTGCCTCCCACTTCTTCGAACCGAGAGTTTTCTATCTCCATTTGACTGTGAAGGTTTTTCTCTAGGTACTCCGATTTTTTTCCCTTTGTTAAGTCACACCAAGGTCTGAGCTGCCGAGCGAATAAGCATTAGCATCTGACTAGGAAGAATGGGCACCCACTTCCTTCGTTAAATAAAGATTAATGTTAGTATTAGCTCAGATGTGACTAGCAAGCACTACTCAACTCCGAGCAACAGAGGAAAATAAATTGGCTTCCCGTTTCACTGCGGTTTTAATATGTCACAAATAAAGTTACTCTTTGGTTCACTAGTTACTCAGCTTCACGACTCTGTAAATATTCGCCACTATTTTTTTCATTTTCAATGAATAATTGTTAAACAATTAGGTATGTTATTTTATTAACAGGGAGAACGACGAAATCGTCCGACAAGGCAGGAATGAGGGAGAAACTTGTACAACTAAATGAAGTAAGTCGAACGTAACTAAAAACTTTACAATGTAAATATAGATAACTTTTAAGCATTGGTCACTTGTATTGTTCAAAATGCTGTGAAGAAAGTTCTCTTACATATAATTTCCATGCAATATATTTATCTTTCATTCATCCACGCTTCTAAAATTTTCCTCCGCTTCTCTAATCGTGCATCAGTCATGAAAATACTAAGATTAACTGCTAAAATCTGAAAACCATCTAACAGTTGTAGATGCATGCTTCAATGTACTGCAAGTCAATTTTCAAACGAAAATAAAACATGTCATTATAATCAAATATTGTACTCGCAGCACTCACTCTATTATAAATAACTAGTAGATAATCTGTCTCAGCGGTTATACCTCTTTTTCCTGTTAACAGATCATGGCGGAGCTAGCAGTCAAACTGCCTCCGTACCAGTTCCTTACGGCGTTTTCATTGTTAACATCGAGAATCTGTCATCCTAACCAGAAAGTGTTTGAAGTACTAGAGGTAATTACCGTCTTTGTAACTAAGGCTGCAGCAAGCTGCTCCCATTTCTACCTGGATATTGCGTTACTTCTTTTAATGTAAAGATTCTAGTCCTATATCGGTACAAATTCTACAATTTATAAAATCATACTATGTTTTCCTGAAGTAATAGACTAGATTCTAATAATAATAATAATAATAATAATAATAATAATATTAATAATAATAATAATAATTAAGAGGCTTTGGAAGCAAAAATAGTTAGTTTTGTCATTATAGTTATTGCGCAGGGGCACCCTAGAGACAATTTGAGAGGTTTTGAAATTTGTCTCCTTTGAACTTAATAATATCAATCATTCACTCAATCAATCCAATTTTTATTCGGGTTTATCTCCGTAACTGGGGGTGGCAGGATTTATCCCTCTCTGGCACTCTTTTCAACTCCCACTCTCCATCTCGCTCGATTCATTGCATCCTACTTTAAGCCAAAACTCTTCCTCTCCTTCTCCACTTGCTTTTTCCTTGTCTTTCTTGGTCGTCCTCGCTTCCTGTTCCCCTTCAATTCAAATGATAATGCTTTTCTCTAAACATGCCTATCCTCCCTCCTTAACATGTGCCCATACCATCTCCCTCCATTTGCGTTTACCATTTAAACCTCTGTTTCCTTCAATCCCAACTTCTCCATTAGGTCCCTCGTCTTATTTTTCTTTATTAGTTTTGCACCACACATTGCTCTTCCCATTGTTCTCTCAGTCCTTCTCAAAATTTCCGTCTCATTTTCCCTCAAACACAATGTCTCACTTCCATATAGCATCGCTGATCTTACACAACTCCGATAAATCATTCCTTTCATCTTAAGCGAGAACCTTTTTGAGTTAAGCAACTCTCCACATTCCTTGACCTCGCCTTTGCTGTCTCAGCTGCCTCACAACCATCACTTGCACTCACTCCTTTCCCTAAATAACAGAAACGTTTTACTGTTTCCACCTCTTCACACAACTCCTCTACTAGTCCCAGTAATCATTAGCTTGTTTCTTGCATCTTCCACAGTCGAAATCTCTCCCCGATTTCGGGGTCACTCTCTTTACTTTAGCACATCTATCACGTACCCATTTACCACACCTCACACACAACACCGAACTTGCAATTACTTGCTTCCCACAAACACCACATGGATCTACCTTGTTTACAGTTACTTCACCTTCTGCACCACTCACTAACACTTTTGTCTTTCCTAGGTTCATCTTCAGCCCCTTGCTCTCAAATGCCTCTTCCATTTCCAGAACTTCTTCCTCAGTCCCTGCATGATTTCACCCATCAAAACTAAGTCATCCGCAAACAACACTCGTTAAGCCATTTCTCACACTCTCCATAACCATAACCACAATGGCAAAAACCAATAGCGACAACACGGACCCCTGGTGCACACCAACTTTCATCTCAAACGACTCACACAACTCTTGCCCAACTCTAAATCTTGTTTTTGCACCTTTATACAGACTCATCACTGCTCTCACTATTACCTCTGGTACACCTCCCTTGGTCAATGCCCACTCCACTACCTTCCTTGGGACTCTGTCAAATGCCTTTTCTAGGTCAACAAAACACTTATAAAACTTTTTCTCTTTCTCTAAGTACTCCTCTTATAACCTTCTCAAAATAAACACATCTACTGCATAAAACCAAATTGCATCTCGTTCACTTTTACTACACACCGCAACCTCTTTTCTAGCACTTTTTCTACAATTTTCATTGCATGCTCTAGCAAGTTTACTCCTGTATATGCCTCACAACTCACTGCATCCCCTTTCCCTTAAAAATAGGTACCATGACGTTCAACGCCCACTCAACCGGCATTCTATTTCCTTCCAACCACATTGACACAGCTCCACCATCACATCAATGCCAATCACACCACTTGCTATCATTTCAACACTTAGGGTCCAACAGCCTTTCCCATTTTCATATCTCTTATCGCCTTCATTACTTCTTCTCGACTAACCTTCTCAACTGGCCCACCAATACTGCTCTTTCTAGATTTTCTCTCTGTCTTTCTCACTGAAATTCAGCCTACCATCACTACCTCTCATGCATCTTCCCCCCGTAACATCTTTCCCATCTTTTTTCATTGACTTTACAAACCCAAACATCTTGTTTGGATGCTTACTCAGCTCTTGCTCCGCTGTCTCCTTCATTTGCTTTTGATACTACCTTTTTTGCCCGATTCTTCATTATCTTGTAATTTATCTGGCCTTGTTTGCCACAGTCCCACTTTTACACATCTCCTTATGTGCATCCTTTTTTCTTGCTAATGCTTCTTTCACATCCTTGTTTCGCCACCATGTATCCCCTCGATCTCTCCTTCCTTCCTTCTACTTCGTCACACCAGTACAAAGTCAATCTCTGTCCTATTTTCCCCTCCACTGTGAATCACTTTCCTCTTCTCCCTTTACTGAACCATGTGTTTGCCACACACAAGTCCTTGTCATCACAAAATTCTAACAACATCTTTCCTTCCTCATGTCTCTCCCTAATACCATTTCCTCTTTTTACACCCTCATATCCTTCAATCCGTTTATCAACACGTTCATTTAAATTCGCCCATACCATCACCCACACTGTGAAGGTTCCACCCACTCCTCAAATCATCATAAAAATGCTCTTTCTCTGCACTCGTTTCGCCATTTTGCAGACCATACACACATAATTCTTAACACTTCTTCCTCAAGTGCCATGACTAATGCCATCAATTTGTCACTTTTCCTTCTCACCTCCACCAACTTCTCACACATCTTCTCCTTCACTAAACTCCCACACCTCCCTTACCATCACTATTTCATGACCACCACAATTTATATTTCCTATCTTTTACACCCATAAACCGCGCACCTTGTCCCCTCCACCTCACTTCCTGCAGACAACACTCATCTACCCTCCGCTTTCTTAGTTCCTCACACACCTTTGTACCTGTCCTAATCATACTCCCTACATTCCAAGTCCCAAACCTCACCCCAAGCGGCTCATCAGGCTCCTCATCATTATGCAAGTAGTGCTTGGACGGCTCAGGGTAAGGGGTTAGACCTTTTTGTTTGTAGTGAGCAAGTGCAGTCCACCCCAGCCTTTGGGCTGGCTGGTGACCATGTTTTCGTACTGTCATCAGGAGGGTTTTATTTGAGCATGTTTTTATAGCTGCGTGCCCTTGCTGACGCTAACCACAGTTATCGGCTTGTGCGCCTAGCCTTTGCCTGACCCAAGTCAAAACCTGCAAGGCAACAGGTGAAACTATTTACTCATAGATGGGCCCCTGACAGTTGTTATCACTCTGGGTAAAAGTGAACCTGGAAGCAATTGTAATTAAGGGCCCGGGTAACTTCCCATTCCCTTAACGCCAAATATCCCAATCTGAAGCCTTGCAGTTTTACCTTTTGAACCGTGGGAGGTTTTGCGATTGTTAACGATTTTTTGTATGAAAACGATCAATTGGCTTTCTCTAATCCATATAAGGTATTGCCATGGAAACATCCCACGTTGTGCAGTCTCCAGGGATCGTGTTTTCAGTTGATGAGTTGATGGTCTTGAAGTGTCTTGTCGCTGCTGTAGTCGCCGTTAAAATTTGGATTTTTGCTCATTTTGGAGCCTTTTTTGCCTCTCTTCATTACTGGATAGCATCATGAAGCTTGAAAGTACCATTTGAGCTTACTTGCTGAAAGAAACCAGCGAGTTGTCACACTTTCTAGCGATTTTTACGGCATATTCCCACTAAGTGGGTTTCCACAGGCGCCGTGGGTCATGCAAATGGCGGGAAACACGTTGGGGCAAGATTGGCACAAAGAGACGGCTGTAGCTCGATCCGTAAACTGAAAAATGCTAAAAACAATACACTATATCCCAGTACTAGGTCTGAATTTTGTTATGAAAGCTGTTTTGTTTTCTGGGAATAAAAGTTTCATCAAAAAATCCAAGGCCAAACATCGTTGATTTTTCCGTATTTTTTTCAATTTTTTCTTTTCAACTAAGGACTTGTAGGCGTCATGGCGACCGGTTGTGTCATATGTAGGTTTGTTGAAAGACGTTTTTAAGCCTGCCTAGGCTAGGTATCATAAAATATCTACTAATGTAGTTGAAGGCGTATATATCCGTGGAACAGAACCAGTTTTTTTACTCATTTAACGTTTGATTTCTTCTTTTCGAACTGTGCAAATTTTGGCGCGATCGTTGACAATGGCGGCAACAATACAGATGAATCAACAAATTTCGGAAATAATCATGAACTACATCAACATACTGAAAGCAATTGCAGAAACAGTATAGTCTCTTATTGTGTAATGAAGAAACTATTAACTTAGTCGCTAATAACCTTTCAAACAATTGGGACTTCATGTCAAAAGTTACAGAATCGATAAGTAGCAACATAGAAAATGAAAAGGACAAAATCAAACAAGAAATAACAGATTCTCTGTCATTTGGCCGTAATCAGTTAGAACGGAAATGTGAAGAGCTATTAAAAATTAATAGAGACCTTATTCAGGAAAATATAGACCTTGAGGTGGCCATTGACAGCCAAGAACACTACAGCAGAAGAAACTATTTTCTCTTCAACGGGATAGCCGAGTCTTCAGGAGAAACTAACAATCGATTGGAAGACTCAGTTATGAGGATATTAAAAGATAATCTTGGTTTGGAGACAAAAATATCGGATATAGATAGGCTGCATCGAGTCGGCAGACGAAGGTTAACTAGAGGAAACCCCAAAAACAAAGCCAAAACCCGTAATCGTCAAATTCACTTCGTACAGAACACGTGCAGATGTTTTCAGGAAAAAAATAATTTTCAAAGGATCAGGAATTGCAATCTTCGAAAGCTTGACAAAAAAAGAATGGAACTGTTGTCTACAGTCACATCACCCCTAATGTTGATGTTTCTTAGACATTGGACGGTAGAATTATTGCAATTAGATCTGATAATGCCAAAAAAACTCGTAATTAATTGCCCAAATGATTTAAATAAACTCTAAGCTAGTGTTTACTTGATTAGCCTGTTACTACTACTTAACGCTTTAAGCCGTGTATCAACCTGCCTGGCCTGGCTGGCATTTGTCTTTACTTTCTATAGAAGACTTCGACTGAGTTAATGAGCTACTAGTTTTGCATAGATTTATATTCGATTCGTATTCGTCCTTATGAATTCAGTTTATGAGTCATCTTTGCCAATATTAAAAACTGATAAAAATAAGGTATATTTATATCGATGTTAAAATTAAAAAGCAAACGTTTTCTATCAAGTGATCATCATCAGGCTGTAAAAATCCATACGCAGTCAGAAAAGTTAAGTAGTTGGAGGTTGGAGAATTATAATTGCAAATTTAAAGAAATTAAGTGATTCCTTTCGGATAAAGGGACAAATGAAAAGTGGAAACTTGTTTGTTAAGAGATGATTGGTGACGGCCAATAAGGAGTACTTCTTTTGTTCTTCTAATTCTCCAAGATTTGCATGTGGCAAGAATGTTCCAAGAGAAACAATGGTCAGGGTTGGTTTTTAGATGGCGTGACGGCTCAGTGACAACAAAAGATTTGTGTTCATGTTCTTCCTTACGAACGGAAAGATTTCTAGAAGTTTCGCCCATGTAGTGTGCGTAGCATTTTTGACATTTGCCTTCATAAATTACATTAGATTGGTGAATTATTTTGTCTTTAAGGGAAAACAGAGAAGCAATTTTCTTGGTTTGCCAAATGATTCTAAATCTAAAATGTCCTTGGGTATAGCGAGTAAGTTTGTTGATAAAGTTGTAGCTTTGTTTTTCATTGTTTTGGCAATATGGTAGATTGATATTAATCGTAGCTCTTTCATCAAACCAGTGTGTTGGGAATAATGTGTCAGGCTCCGATGGGTTTTTAAACTTTTCTGTGGTGTCATTGACGAAAAAATATGGGTAGCCTGCTCTGCGAAAAGATTCTCTGATTGATTTCACTTCTCTTTCCCAGTGAGATGAAATTTTCTTTGCTCGATGTAAAGCACTTATGATGGCATTTCTTTTATATTTCTTTGGTACTTGAGAAGACCAGTGTGTGGGAAACTTGCCAGGTTTTTTGTAAACAGATCTTATGAACTGTTTTCCGTGAACTTGAACTCGGTAAATTTTATGTTGTAATGATACGAATTAAGGTCTTCTAAAAGCTTATCTGGTTCATTCTTCGGGCGTTTTGCAAAACAGTCGTCAACGTAACGGTCATAGAATGTGTGTGTGTGGTTTGGGAGGACGTCATTCTCTAATTTGCACATCAAAATTTACGCCCATAACAAGCTCCCTGCAATTGCTAACAAACTCATTTTGAAACGCATAAAAAGGACTAACTTTACATTATTCCACTCTCCCCAAAAGAAAATTAATAATTCTATTGTTCTTTGTCTCAATGGTAAAACTCTAGGTCAGATTAAGTCAACTAAATATCTAGGAGTGCTAATGGACTGTCATTTGAACTGGAAAGATCATGCTCATAATATCTGTAAAAAATAACCCGAAGTATAGGTATTATTAGCAAACTTAGACATTTTATTAACATCAAAACATTACTTCAATTATACTACACCCCTGTTTACCCTTTTCTTACATATAGCTGTATGGTATGGGGAAATACATGCACTTCTAATCTCAAACCACTTGAGGTCCTACAAAAAAGAACAATAACCTTTTCTAGATTTGATGCTCACACTAGTCCCCTGTTCGCACAACTAACAATTCTTAAAATGCCTCATGTAATTGTTTTTCATATTGCATGTTTTATGTTCCTTTTTTCCAAAGGTAAACTTCCGAAAGTTTTCAATACTTTTTTTTCCACCATTAACAGCAGTCATGACTATAACACACGTCTGGCAACCAGATACACTTTCTCGGTCCCATCAATTCGCAACTATGGGAAATTCAATATTAGATACGCTGGCCCAAAAGTTTGGAACAATATTGATGAGTCTCTGAAACTCTTGGGCTTGTGCTCCTTTAAGACATTGCTGAAATCAAAATTACTTAATTTATATTGAATTTTTAACTTTGAATATTTTTTACAATTTCAATGTTAATAATCAGTACTTTTTTTTAGTGTTTAGTTTTATTTTATTTTTTTTTTCTTCAGCATAATTATTCACACGTATGTTCACTCAATAGTTTCTCCCATACTTGGTTTTGCACATTTTTATTCACTAACAGATGTAACTGAAAACTAGTTAGTAATGGGCACCCGACCAGATTAGCTCTATGTAGTTATTTTCAGGTGTCCAGCCACCTAATTGTAATTTATTATTTAAAAAATACAATTATTTTATGAATGTAACGTAGAGGTGCAAATAAATGTTGTTGCTGTTGTTGCTATTACAAACATTACTGGGTGGAAATAAAAACTTTTGATGGATCGAAATTATTTTTCGCAGACGATGCGTGTACGGATCTAGGAGACAAACCTTAAATTCGTGGACGTCTTTCAATTTTTTTGAGTAGAAAAATAAAAACGTGAAAAAATGTGAAAAAATGGAGTTTCTTACTCTGCCAAAAACAACTGTTTTGTCCACTGTGCAAATAAAAAAATAAAGACTCGAATGTTTTATGTCTGCCTCCAAGTGCGATTGTCTGGTTCATTTTTAATACATATAAAAAGTGATTAATCTAAAATCCCAGAGCAGGGCAATGTTTACAAATCTCATATTTTGCATTGATTAAAAAACAAAATGGTAGTTGGTGTATTAAAATATTCCTGATCTCAAACTTTGCAGTCGTTTACAGAGATGTTAGTGCAAATGAGTTCGGGAGATATAAAAGTGCAGGAAAAAGTAAAAAAACAAACCAATTTGTAGGACTATTATTTAATAACAATTTGACTTAGATCAAAAGGTGCAAAAACAAGGGCTCTACCTGTGAACAAAGCAATCTGAAATCCTTACAAGTGATTATAATCTTTCAAAATTCACAAATTGTCGAAAGTAACTCTTCTGATTTGATCCTGTGCAATATTTTTTACAAAACCTGCCAAATCGAACGTGAAACCGCTCGTTTTCGTAGGGCAACTTTCCTTAATCCTGCGCATTACATCCTGCGAAAAATGAAAAAAAAATCCGCGCGGAAAGTCCCCCTTCACAATAATTATTTTAAAGTCTCTGACCAGGCTTGCACACTGCAAAAAAAAAAGTTCGTGCAGATTTACCACTTGATAGAAATTACAAAAATGCAGAATGCAGCAGGCGAGACCAGAAACATTGGCTAATTCCGCCCCTTGTCCATGAATGACAACTTGTCAGCCGAGGCAAACTAATCGTGGCAAGCCTTCTTAGGCCTTCATGATGAGCTCAGGCACCAGCAAATGGCTAAAATTAAAAAACAAAAATAGCACAATTTTTGAGTTTTGACGCGTAAAACCGCACTACAGAAAATTAGTTGAAGTATGACGAGCACTGTCACGTGAACATCTTTTATGTGACATCACACCCACATGTCATTCCCAGACTCCCGAGTTTTATTTTTAGATAATGATAGTTAAGTTATCTTACTTCTACGCCTCAAGACCTCTCTTTTACAAATTTTCAGAAGTAGTGGTGGTCCGGTTGGGAATCCAACCCGAGCCCCCCCCGCACAGCAGACTAGTACCTTACCAACTGGGCTAACCTATTGACACTTGATCTGCGTTTTAGACCCGCCGGTCTATACCATTAGCCTTTCGAAGATATAAACTACTGCCGATATAGATCCAAATGATTCTTATTGAGCTTTTAACTCCAGCAAAACCTGTCCTTTGGAGAGTATACACTTAAGTTATCTAATTTTTCGGGCTTTGAGCGCACGTCCAATAGTTTTCCCACCTTTTTAGTTTTAGATACGTTTGCCGAGTTTGAATTTCTTCTGAATCAATTCGGGGCACTTGCAAACAATTTTTCTGTTGGATTTTTAAAAATTGAAATTCATTCTATTGCCAGACTTACTGAATATGGGATTTAAAATAGTTGTAATTGGTTTGTTTTATGGTGCGAATATTTGGGAGGGACTACATAGATTGCTGACTCGTTTGGACAAGAAATCTTTAAGATGGCAATTCAGTACTTACTCAATCGGGGATGTCAGCGTGCAAAAACACTTCAAGTACTGGTTGAGTTCCTTCAATGTTTCATTAATATATTAAACTTCCTTTCCAAAGAAAATTCTTATAAATTATGAAACAAGGTTTTTATTTTACGATATAGTATCAGTTATTGACAAATTTCAGTAAATAGTTGTTTCGCTCTTTGCTTTGAAAAGTATCTTGTTGGCGTTAATTTTTAACAGTTCTATCTTTGGAAAATCTTTCTCCAAGAACAACATTTTATTTCTATTTTATTTGAGCTTAACATGCATATTTAATTATGTAATTTAAAAGAATTGGTTTGTTCAAATTCGACTCTAGCTTGAGGTTCGTAGTGTAAAGGAGCGTTTTGCAATGCAAAGAACGGTTGCTTATTAAAATGATTAGTTACTTTTAATTCGTAGTTTGTTTACATATATACCCACTTCCTGGTGACAAAATGAGCTCAAAACTTTTTTTTAATAAACTCGGCTTTCGCCTCGTTCATTATTTTTAAATTGCGTGTTCATTTTATTGCCAACTTGTGGGTATATATGTACACAAACTACTCACTTCCAGTAACTAAGCCTTATAATTATACTTAACAAAAGAAAAACCAAAACATGGCACTGTTTTATTTTTCTTTATTTTTCTGTAAAAGGTCAATTTTTTTAAGAATTTGATTCCATATATTACCTATGTAACTATTAACAGAAGGGGTATTACTACAAGGTTTGTGATTAACCTAAATAAGGTTAGGGTAAGCTATATTTTTTATTTTGATTGGTTTAAAAATTAGTGTCCTTTAAAACGAACTTGAAGCCGTCAGAACATGCTCAATAGTAGAACAGGAGCACTTTTCAAAGAATATATATCAGCTGGTGTTTTAGGTATTGAAAAAAAAATTCATTTTTTCCATAAGAAGAATAGTGATATTTTATAAATAAAAAAACATAACCGATATATAAACTTTTAAAAACTTGCAAAGAAAGAAACTAAAAATATATACATTACAGTTATTTTTGAAAGAAAAACAAAATTCAAAGATAGGATTGCTAAAGGTGAAGGAAACGAACAACACAAAAGAAGAATTAAAAAACTCTAACGCTCTTCAAATCATCAGATGCAATAAATTGCAATGCTTGTAAGATGTGCCTATGAAGATCAACAGCAAATGAAGATAACACAAAAGTGCTAGTAGCTAACTTGAAGCGACAATAATTGCGTTCGACGTTAGGAGAACGCAATCATAATCTTGCACAAGCGGAAAATCTCTCGATTTTGTGGTTGATCCAAATCGACGCCATTATGTATTTTTCCGAGGGGGTCTGAGTTCCATTCCTGAGCAGGCGAAAAAAATCTCGATTTTGTGGTTGTTCCAAATCGACGCCATCTTGGATTTCTCCGTGGGGGTCTGGGTGAGGGTCGTTTCAGCCAATACGGCATGTAAGCTTCCCATGAAATTACACAACAGTTTATTATTTG
>JAOTRI020045187.1:0-17692 GCA_028564885.2 Zoanthus sanctaehelenae
AGCCAGGTGATCTGTTCTTCCACATCGAAAACAGGCTTTTTGCTTGGTTTTATTAACTGCAGATTTTACTGCATTGAGATCAGACTTTTCAGGGATGCCTCGAGACACCTGTCCCCCAAGTAGTTGTGTATCCTTCTTAGAAAAATTCAATGGCTCTCCCGAGCGTCTGGGCTTTTTCTAGTGTTAGGGTTTCCTTATGTTGATGTAGCTTTTCTCGTAGATATCCATCAGCACATTTCTCTATAACCTGACCCAGAATATTTTCATTAGTGGCTTCCCCAAAATCGCGTGTTAAACTCAGCATACGTAACTCTGCGATGAAAGTATCAAGCAATTTTTGTTAAAGTTGAGCACGTTTTCGGAATTTGTACCTCTCTGCCCATTTGTTTCTTTTTGGCTGAAAATGTGCACTCAACGTTTGTTGAGCCACAATTTCCACTCATGCGCCAAGTTTGACGCCTCTAAATTCACTGGAGACAACGAAAAGCGCACAAAATTCATCTTGACATAAATTTTAAATTGTTAGTTCATCCTCGTCGCCAATTGTAGTATCGTAACAATACATGAAACAAAGCTTGAAAATAAAACATGAACTTATCCAACTTACATCTGAGGCCTGGTAGCCAGGCCAACTCATAGGGATACCAGACAACGATATAACAATGCGGAAGGTTTTGTAACTGTAGGGAAAGTTGTCGGGTACAACCACAGGGGTATAACATGTCCTGCCAAGATTTTAGCATTGAGTAGTGAGTATAATTTAATGAAATCTGTTTTTCGATCCTTTTTTATCACTCGTTTTTGTCAGACTTTTTAATTGATTGTAAATTATAATATTATTATTGACCAGTTGTTTTTTGTCAATCCTAGCCGATCGACATGATGTGATTGCCGGGAAGTCCGATTTGGAGGAAAAACTTGATGCCGGTAAAATACCTGCAAAAGTAGAAGTCAGAAGAGGAGTTTGAAAGAGATAGCAGAGAACTTGCAAATGAGAAAGAAAATGAAACCCCGCCCTTACAGCTACGAAATATTTCGGAGGTTAGCAAACTTGTGCAAAACATAACTTTTTTTTTAAATATACAAAAATAGAAATATGGATGATTATCACGGCCAGGAAACATATTTTGTCCAATACTACAGAGTGCTTCAATTTTGAAAATGATTTTTTATATACTGATAATATAAGTTGGAATCCCTGATGTCTTTTTGCTTTCATTATAGAATGGAAGCAGGCGTGGTAAAAAAAAAGCGAAAAGCAGCAAAAATAGAATTCAAACACTGCAAAAAGTTGGAGGACCTCCAGTCACAGTTTCCTCACTGTCAACACCCACATCTTCAGAACAGAGAACGTTTTTGCAATGGGAAACACGTCAGCTGCAGCGGCAGGCGGAGTGGGAAAGCATAATAAAAGAGCCCACTAAAAAAGTTATCCCAGGTTTGTCATTCATTTTGAGTGCTTCTAAACAGAGCTTTAAAATATTTTCTAGGTTATTATTTATTCTGTTTATCTTTTTAATTGTGTTTTATTATTTTCTCATACTATTTGTAGAATTTACCCGTTTCTGCTGATGAGCAAGGTCGAGCGACAGGTGACTCTCAGATGAATGAGATAAAGATCACGCGTAAGTTTTTCTCTATACAATTTCAAAACTGCTGTATATGTTATTACACAAACTAAAATATCAAGTATTGTAAAGTATATTTTTATTTGTGATTGTACCTGTGGGAACAGTGGAACCGAAGCTTGGTGGTTTCTTAATGGACTGTAATTTCTCTTTTTTTAAAAAAATGCTCTTAGATACGGATTTAATAAAAAAAAAAACTGTGAGATATAAACTGCGTTGGTGACGCTATCCTTAATGTTATTCAAAAGGTTTCTTCTGTTGTTACATTTCAAATAAACACAAACGATACTAATATTTATAATTTACAACCATTGAAAACTGTTGATTCATATTTCTTTTTTTTCAGCTATTTAAAAGCGTGGAGGCACAAATAATGTTGTTGTCGAAGAATATGAAATATGAACTAAGTGATATAAAGGAGCGGATTGTCAGTGTCGAGGCAGGGGTTTCAGTGGTTGAGGAGCAACTGCTGGTTGCAGATACAGCCACTCCAGAAAGCAGTAACAATCCGATTTTGAAGGGATTGTACGATGTCTTTCAGGAAGACATACCCCATCCATCTTCATTTCTATTCAGAACACAGCTCCACTTCAGTTCTTTCCCATCCAAATCTACCGGTTCGTTGATAAATTTCACTCAGCAAATCCTCTGACCATCCGATATCTTCGTTAATATCAGCATTTACAGTCAATTCTGTTCAATCAGCGATGAAAAACGCCAGTTCACGACATCTAGCCGTTCTCAATGCCTTGTCGCTTCTCTTCTCCAAAGAAGAAATGCTCAATTGTAACTGTCAAGGAGCTGAAAACAAACCAGCATTTAATTCCATTCACCTTAGATTTTTAAGAGTTAAGTTTATTTATACGGTAACCATGAGCTGAATAGAATAGTAGTTCTGAAATCTATGATTTTGAGTGTTTTTTGTTCATTCAGTTCATCATACAATCTATTAGTTGTTTTTAATAATTTTACTACCCTCTTTTCTGCAGAGTTCACATTTACGTTCTTCCCCCTTTCGGATAACGAAATCGAAGTTAAAGAATGGCGAAAAATAGAAAGGAAAATTGACTCTAAGTACAGGGGGATAAGAGATCGAGCTCGAAAGCAAAATCTTAATGTAATGAGAGCCTAAGATCGAATACTGATTTAGTTTTAATTTGTGATCTTCAATCCGAGTTTTATGACTGTTGTTGTGTTTCAATAATACTATATGTATTTGTTATAATTTATATATACATAGGCATGAGGAAAAGTTAAAAGAGATTATATTTTCATCTTGACAAGCCTGTTTCGTGATTAACTCACTCTTCAGGAGATTTTAATCCGGTAGAGTGGGTTAATCTCGAAGCACTCCTAAGTCAATAGAGATTGTCGGGAAGAAATTGTAGTGTTTTTACTTTTTTCCAAATACCTATATATTTCGCACTACTTAAGACTACACTTAAATATCAAGCACTGCACCACAGAAAAGACTTATATGAAATTGTATAATTGTATTTTGAAATAAAATCACGAGTACTGGAAATTGGTGAATGACGTCTTGCGTTTACTTTATACGCGCATCGTCTATAAAAAGAATAGATTAAGAAATTTTAGAGATGGAAGATATTTCATGCCATACAATTTTATATCTCTTGAAAATGAAAATAAAACAGAGAAACTGAACCAAAAGCTCGCAACCCCGATTCACTGTTTTGTTGCTGTTTCCCGATTTCTACTTCTAATACCAGTGTCTAAATCGCTTCATGGTTCTTTATGCGAACATTCTGTTTTTATTTTAGTTTCTAAAATCTTTATTGTTTGAAAAAAATTTGGACTGGTGACCATTTAGACATTTCATCTCAACAAAATAGTATTTGTGTGGTGTGGCTTTCACGCCATTTAAGTTGTAACAGAAGTGACTGAATGTTAAGAGTATAAAGATTTTGAAATTGATTTTAAACTGCGAACTTCTAAAGTGTAATATTTCACTTGTAATTCAGTATGCGCGACTTTTGCAACTATAAGTCAAAAATAATTTAAAAAATCTTTCACCAATGATATGTTTTACGGATAGACTTCGTTCAATAGGCATTTCTATCAATAAAAAAATATTTCAAAATCATTTTCTAAAGTCTTTCCTTTGCGCTCTTAAAAGAAAACGTGATCTTCAGAAGTGAAAACTTCTGTTTCTGTCACGTGTAATCGAATATTCATGACAAACGCTTTTTAAAATGTAGAATGGTTCAAAATTTGAACTTATGATTTCTTTCATGGATAGACTTCATCTGAATGTCCTTTTCATTAGTAAAATCTAAAAAATAAATGTCTGAAGTCTTCCTTTAGGAATCTGAGAAAAAAATTGCGAATTTTCAATCAGAAGTGAAAACATTCTGTTTCTGTCACGTATAATTGTATGACAAGCGCTTTTTTAAAAAGTTTTACATGTTTCAAAATTTCTGAGTTATAATGTCTTTCACGGGTAAACTTTATTTGAATGTTGTTTAGATCATTAAAGTATGAAACGGACATCATTCTCGAAGTCGTCCTTTAGCGATCTTTGAAAAGATGCGAACTTTCCAAATGAAGTAAAAACATCTTGTTTCTATCACGTATAATTAAATATGCATAAAAAGCACTTTTTAAAATGTAGAATGGTTCAAAATTTTTAACTTATGATTTCTTTCCTGGTAGACATATATGCATCATTCGAATGCCATTTTCATCAGTAAAATCTAAGAAAAAAAGTTCTGAAGTTCTCCTGTAGGGATCTGAAAAAAAAAATGCGCACTTTCCAACTGAAGTGAAAACACCTTAGAAATGTCACTTTGTCCAACTTAGTTTGGTAACTGTATGTTGACAAATGTAATTGGAATGCGTTCGGTGTGTAGATATATATAGAAAGAATTGAGAAAAAAATATCATATATAAGCCATTGGCGGGATTCGAACCCCACATCTTCGGGTTACTAGTCCGACGTAGTAACCACTACACCACAATGACCAACCACGCTGGCAACGCAGCCGGGCAACGTTATATAGATGGTAACTGTAGGGGTTCCCAGGGCAATTACATTTGTCTACATATAATACCATATATGCGTACCAAAAATTACGGTTTTAAACTTACCAATAGAGAAAAATATTGCCCTGGGAAACCCTACAGTTACCATCTATATAACACTGTCCGTGGATGCTCCTTGTGGTGTAGTGGTATCATGTCGGACTAGTAAACCGAAGATGCGGGGTTCGAATCCCGCCAAGGGCTTATAAATGATATTTTTCTCTTAACTCTTTCTAGTTTGGTAATTGGTTGTTCAGATTTATTTCCGAACTAACTCGGCAGTCAGCAAAAGCATTAACCCTAAAAAAAAGCGCCCTCCCTTACTGAATCTTGAGATAATTTTTATGATAAACCAGAATTTTTTTAAGTGGCCTTAAAAGTGCTTTTTAAAATGTAGAATTGCTTCTAGGTTTTTGGCTTATGATTTTTTTCATGGGTAGAATTCATTTGAATGTCCTTTTCACCAGTAAAACCCGACCAACAAATTAATATCAAAGTCAAAGTGGTCATCAAAAGAATCACAAACTAACCATATTATTCAGCTTTTATGCGAAAATATTGGAGAGGTTTCTTACTGCACGTATGTTTTTACAAGAAAACAATTTATTAGAAAATAAGGTCTGAAATAACAAAAAACTTAAAACACTTTAGTGTTTTATTCCTAAATTCTTTTTAACCGGCCAAAAGAAGCTAAGATGAGAATGAAAGTTTGTTACCTAGCCTGTTCAAGAAAATAAGAAGCCCTTTAAAAACTTTTAGGGCTAAATAGGGTCAAATTTTAAGAAACTTTGAGACTCAAGAACTAATGAAGAACTTATGTGTATTGTCTTAAGACTTACTAAAAGTATATTGAATTGAAGCTGCATTATAAACATCACTCAACTTTAATAGCTCACTTTTCATGTGTACTGTAACAGATGAGCTATTTAAATGATCAGTAAAAAGTCTTTGCCCATTACTTTAAAAACAAAATAACATTTTGAGCTTTAAATGGCCAAAAAATTAAGAACATAGAGGCAGAAAAAAACTTTCCTGGCTTTCCTTCCCGCCATACTCAAAAAAAGGTTTTAATGGTTAGGGGATTTTAATTAAGCGATGTTTGTTTCATTAGGTTTTATTCATTAACGGCTAATACTAAAACAGTGACAAACGGAAGGTATCTACGTGTTATGTCTCTCAAACAATGAAGGTTGTGATTGTCCTCGTTTGAAAAAAATTTATTTCAGATATATTTTCACATATAGAACATCTGTTTGCTTAAAGGATTAACAGTCTATAAATATTTTTTAACCTGTTTCAACAACTGAAAACAGCAGCGTATCTATTTGAGTGACATTGCTATATAAAGAATACGATCAGTTTTACAAACTAAGATATTTCAAAAAATATAGAAACGAAAATGTCGATATTATCGAGCTGTCCCCTAACATTAGAAGGTTTACTTGAAAACGAATTGGTTGCAGTTATAAACACATACTTTAACCCGCGTCGTGAAGAAAATAGACAAGAAAGTGATTCTGAAAACGATGAACAGTGTGGAGATTTAAGTGGAGAAATAGACGCGGAAGGTAAGGACGAAGAAGAAGATAACGGGTGTATGTATGACAAAGAGATTGAGTGAATGGATAGCGATACTAGTGAAAAAAGTAAAGTGCGTCAATTTTTAAATGATACATGTAGATGCAAGCTTGGTGTTAACGAGAAGCCTTGTGTCCATATATACTTCCAACTTAACTTTTTTAATTTGTTGACAATGCCAAATAGCCTTTTGCGGAACGATGTTAGTGACTTGGACACATAACTCTGTCGTTACCATCACTGCCAATGTCATCGAAGTTTGTTAAAGTAAATACTTTTCTGCCAGCGGTCGTCTTTCGATTTCCGAAAAATATGTTTTGGGATTCAAGCCGGGCGAACTTTACAATTATTTTACCCCTCTTGTGAGCAGTACTGATATCTTCCTCACAAAGATTTAAGTCCATTTCTTTGCCAAAAGTCAAGACGATTTCTTTGCAGGACAATTTGTCGACGCCGTTCATTCCTGAAACTTCAACACACTCTCGGCGGAGAGACTGTGCTAATTATTCCAGTTCGTCCTGTACAGATTCCAGCTGTTATTTAAGTTATTAATATCAGCAACATGTTTTTTATGCTTCTCATTTGAGGTCTTGTTCTGATTCAATAACTGGTCATATTTTTGGCGCCATATAATGAAGATTTAAACCATCAAAGAAACGAACAAGAGAATGCATAAAAACATCAACATCGACAGCAAACCTTGTAGTAGAAAACCACAGCAAAGAATTGCAGATCGATAAACCATCTAAAGTGGACATTACATACGAAGCGAAGACATTTAATATCTGTCAATCCCAAATGTATTGTAAAAATTATAAATTTTATTTAATTTCAAAAAGTGCAAGGCATGGTATGCAACTCATTGTATCGTTGTGTTCAATCTACCTGCAAGAATTGAGGTATATGATCAGGTGGAGAGTTATAACTAACTTTATATCTTGACATTTTGACCAACTCTGTGATGATTGTACTAGAACTTCAAAGTTAAATGGACAAAGGGGGGAGGGTTATAAGCTCCAGTGTTGTGTGGGTTTTGGAGAAATAATCAACATATTATTTAGTGTCCTGAAACATTTATTTGGCAGCTGAAATAAAAAAGTACTTCTGGTAGAAAGCTTTATGTTGCTACAATAAAAAAAACTCAATGAACACTTTATTTCATGCATATATTTTATCATATGTTTAGTATCTTCAGATGGTGATGGTGATGATAAACCAATGTTTGAGACAAAAAGTGCAACTAAAATACCTTCCTCATCTCTGAAGTCACCAGTACTAAAGATTGGCCGATCACTTGATAACTGTATTCATGTTTTAGATGACTGGAATGACATAGATAACGATGAAGACCCTGATTATCTGGCAGTGATTGAGGCCAACCAAAAAGTCTAGAATAGCCAGAACAATGGTACAAGACCAAAATATTAACTTTCAATTATTTTATGAATAAAACTAAAGCAGGTGTTTACCAGGTTTAAAAGCCGTAATGTTTAGTAGAGATACAGTTTGCAATAAATCTACAAATGTGACCCTCCATGGGAAACAGTGAATAAGGTGAATGCATGCGCACGACACGTTTACACGTAAGAACAAAAAATAAAGAAACATGCGTGTCTCAACCGTGTTAGTAACTTACCTCAGAAAGCCCCGCGCAAACAGTTTCAACATTTGTTTCAATATCCATTCGATTTTATCGAACAACAATGTTGAAACCGTTTGCCACCCCCTTTTAACTTGTTGAAACATGTTGAAACGAAGTCGAAACGATGTAGAAAAAGTTTAAAAGGGTTTAAACTTTGCTTCAACATTGATTCGATTTTTCTCATTACCTTCATAGCTTTTTTGGGCTCTTTTGAAGTAAATCTTTTAAATCAGAAATGTTTACTTTTAAATTTCAGGGCAGTTCTGGCTTTGATTTGTATTGTTTCACTCAGAAGATCCTCCTTATTAACAATATAAAAGTCAAACTTCATACACCAATTTTGTACTTCTTGACAGACCCTTTTTACATCCCACATTATACGCCTGTTCGTTGCAGAACAGTATCTCAGCTATTACATGTTTGTGTTGATTTAAAGCAAGCAACAGTACAAGGTTTTATCTACAGTATTACTGATCAATCCTAAAGTTTATACAGTATACTTTTCTACGTTACTGTTTATTTTTGTTTAAATTTAAAATTAAGACATCGAACATTTTTCAAAAACATGCATATGGAGGTGTAGTTATTATACTACTGTAAGTTCATTCTTGATGAAAACTAATAAGTAAATGTTTGGAATTCAAGGTACAACTTTCCATTTCTCTGAATGTCATTTATCCAAGTCATAAAAAAGTTTCCTGGATGGAACAAGATGTGAAATGGACAAAGTAACACAAGTAACAAAAAAACACAGGTGACAGAGTAACACAAGTAGCACACGTAAGACAGATAACAGAGTAACAAAACTTAAATATTGAGAAAACCTTCGTACCTACACATGTAAACATGAAAATTCCCAAAAAGCTTTCTTTCTAGTCCAAAAAGTTTAAAACAAATGTAATGGTAACAAATGCGTAGGTAAATGTTTCGGGAAAATTCGCGATGTCTTACACCGAGCATTTCGCAAATAAAAAAATAAGACCAAATAAGACAGAACAAGATACGAAATGGATCGAGACCATGGACAAACTTATGACATGCATATTTGGCACTGATTTTCCTGAATATGTTTATGAGAAAACCATCACACCTTCAGGGAAACAAAATGGCAGCTGTATTGTTAATCCCCATTAATGTACCATGCTTGAAATATGACTATGATCAGTGGGAGAAAAACTACAACAAAGGTAGTGAATCTACTTCAATTGCCACTATCCTTGGTCCATCTGAATCATATTCAGTCAATGCTGATCCCTTCATTTACTCCGATGACTCCACGTACAGAAGCTTCTCAAATTTCGATTCTGAGTCCCCAACTTTGTGTATGATGCTTCATTGCTACCGTTTACAAATGTTTCAAGCAACTCTGACCCTCAAAGCCAACTATGCAACACGATCTCCCGTCAAAGTTAATATTTTTTATAAAATTGTAATCGCCGTTAAATTAAGAATTATTGCAAACCCAATGTTATATACGAGCCCCAAAATAATATGGAGAGGGTCGCGATTGATTTTCTAGTTAAAACAGCGTGGAGCTCCAAAAAAGGAAAGCGTTTTGATCGGGACACAATTTATGATGAAGCTCTCAATCCGTGTGAACAATTGATTGAAACCCAAAAAAGAAAGAAAGAAAGTGGAAAAAAGTCTGTTTATCAATTTCATTATGATTCAGCTTCTAAAGTTAAAAACTACAAGTCAAGCAGACCGTACCGACCAACTGCTAAAAGACCAACAACTCCAAGTACAGATTCAGAACTTGGCTGCAGCAGCTCTTCTTCATTCGAAATCGATTTGTATGTTATACGAAAGTATTTGTTTCTAGCTGTTTTAATGTTTAATTGGAAACATATTTGACTAAAAACAAATGCAACTGCCTGATACAGTTTTACCTAAAAGTGCGCTGTGCTGCAGTATAATTTTCAGCCTCTTCTAAAGTTAATGTAACTACTCGTTTGTTTCTTTTTTTCAAATATCTACAGTAGAACCACAAGACAATGACACGATGCAATTTGTTCAAGCTTGAAACCAAAGTTAGCAAATTTTACAATTGTATAGCAAGAAAAAGTAAGATTTGAAACTGCGTGTTAAAAATAGAAAGCACTAGTTCACATACTTCTGGTGACATTTTTTTATATTCAGATCTACTTTTATTTATTTACACCTATTAATAAGTATTGTGCAAAAAGAATTGAGTAATTGACTCCCATTTCACCCCCTCTTTTACTTTAATTGGCTCTTATTTCATGTACATTAGAAGACACATATTTTTGAACCAATGAAAAGAAAGATAAAGCTTATCCCAGCCATACAGTATGTCTGCCAATCACAAACCTCACTTTACTTTATTACCATCATATTGTTTTACAGAGGTCAACTTTCTTAAAAATATTTTACTTACAAATATTTAATTTCTAGAATCTTTGGATGATGCGTTTATGAGATGCAACAGACCACTTTAAAAGTTTCCTGTCACATCCAGCACTGCTAGAACATGGAAGTCAAAAATGTTCAGCTTGGCAGAGGACTGGGAGAGTTGTCAGCAAAGTTGTTGCAAACCGTCGTTAAGCAACAAAGTGATACAGGGTTGGTCAAGTGCAACTCTTGCAATTTGAAGCCATCAGTTGTCAGATGTTATGATTGTAACTCATTGTACTGCAATTCATGTGATGACATTATCCATCAAAGAAATCCATTGCATGATCGTAAAGCCTTTGTTGATGGTTTTTTCAACCCACTCCACAAACTTGTGTTGTCGACGGAAGTGGAAGTTTCAAAACTGTTTAGGAGTCATTAATATTTAACTTCTATTTCAGTCATTGTCAAGAAAATAAGGTTAATATGATTCAGTCCAGTATGAAACAAGGTAGCTGTATAATAGAGGTTGCTCTTGTTTGATTTTCTTTTTTTCTTATACAATGCATTAATGTACTTTACCCCTATATGATAGTGCGCTGTTACAATTTTCAGTTTAAAAGTATGAAACATAGATGTCCATCTTGTTTCAAAGAAGGACAACCCAAGTTTTATTGTTGTTACCCGCAAAAATATTTATTTATTCACATGTTTTTGTCTGATGCTTTTGATGTAGGCAAAGAAATCTACTCGAACTGTTATTCCAATGTTTCTTTTTATGTAATATAAAATGGTATTTCTGAGAAGTTAATAAGCTTGTGGGTCTTAGCAATTATGACTGAGAATTTTGGAGAACTTCTTCTCGTCATCTGCAATATTTCTTTTTGGTTAATAGCAGATTTCACCCATTCACCTATTTTCCTATTCGCTTTTATTTCTTTTTGTTTATTCATTTTATTCGACCTTATGTTTATTTCCTTTTGTTCTTATGCCTTCGCTTTATATTAATGTATTTTCCCTCATTAGGCACTGTTCACTCCCTTGAGACCCTTCCATTATATTGTCGAATTTGCTCAACATTTTACATTTTATTATATCTCTGATGATGCCGTTGAACAACGAAAGCTCAGATTGTGGATTTTAAATTTCATCATTTTTATCCTTTTATCGATTTTACCATCTATTATACAGCAGTAGACAGCAATTGCATTTGCACATTTTAATATTTTACAAACATGCTGTTAAGGGACAACTTCACTAGATTGGACTATAAATAAAAACAGGACTATAAATGATAATGAGATTATAAAGGATAACTAGACAATAAATGATAACTAGACTATAAAGGATAACTAGATTGTAAATGAAACTAGACTATAAATGATAATGAGATTATAAAGGATAAATGATTACTAGACTATAAAGGATATTAACTAGATTGTAAATGATAACTAGACTATAAATGATAATGAGACTATAAAGGAGAACTAGACTATAAATGATAACTAGACTATAAATGATAACTAGACTATAAAGGAGAACTGGACTATAAAAGATAACTGGACTATAAAGGATAACTGGATTATAAAGGATTACTGGACTATAAAGGATAACTAGACTGTAAAGGATAACTAGACTGTAAAGGATTACTTGACTATAAATGATAACTAGACGATAAATGATAATGATACTATAAATGATAATGAGACTATAAATGATAACTAGATTATAAAGGATAATTAGACTGTAAATGATAACTAGACTATAAATGAGAACTAGAATATAAATGATAATGAGACTAAAAAGGATAACTAGACTATAAATGATAACTAGACTATAAATGATAATGAGACTATAAAGGATAACTAGACTATAAATGATAACTAGGCTATAAATGATAACTAGACTATAAATGATAATGAGACTATAAAGGATAACTAGACTGTAAATGATAATTAGCCTATAAATGATAATTAGACTATAAATGATAACTAGACTATAAATGATAACTAGATTGTAAATGATAACTATACTATAATAAGCGAAAAACGCTTCAGAGCGACAGCTTGAGGATCCACAACCAAAAGAAATTTGTCTGAGCCAAGTTTGTTTAAAATAAGGGAAGACGCTCTGTTATTTGATTGCATTCAAACAACTAATTCAAAAAGGAAATAAAGAATGTAGTGTTTTTCGCTCAGTTTACTCTGGTTGTTAGATCATATGTACTAGTGCGTACTTGAATAGGTAACCACGCTACGCCCCTCATATTTAAAAAGCAGCGGACCCAAAACTGACCCTTGTGTACACCTAATGACAGATCCAATGATTCAGATAGGGTTCCATTAATGGTAACAAACTAAGTTCTATTTGAAAGGTAATTAACAAACTAGTCGAGGGCATGTCCTCTTATGCCGACATTAGTACAAAAATGTAAATAGTAGATAGAGATATTTTTATTTTTGCAATAGTATTAGTTTTAATTATATATTTATTGTATTTTTAGCCGTTTAAGTCAGTTCATTCTGCAATAGGGAAACTAGCATGGTTAGGCACTTTATCGGTGCAATTAGTTCAAATGGTATGAAAATTGTGGGAAAATAAGAAATAAAGCTTTTATGGTTTCTGAACAATACTGAGACTAAGATTTCATAGAAGTTTGACTTAGCCGCTTAAAATAGAATACAAAGATTAACGGATATCTTTAACAGTGATAAAAATCTTTCATTTGCTCAAGATTCATCAGATTAATTTTTCCAGAAACACAATAATGACGCATTGCTTCCAGAATAATTTGATTAAAAAAAGTTCACGCGGGAAAGCTTCCCTCTAAACTTGAATGCTGCAAACAATTATCCTGTAGCAGATCCTGAACCATTAGAAAAAGTGTTGAAATTCATTCACAACAGAAGTTTTTGTTGAAATCAAGCACTTTTGCTAATGCACTAATGCTACGATGGGGATTTGACTAGACATCATAACAACATCTTAACAAACCCCCACCGTACTGAGACATATTGAATGATAATTTAAAACCTCATGCACTCTGGAGGGGAAACCTATATGTTGTTCCCTGACTATTTTAAAACATTTACTGTTCAAACATGCATCACGGAGCCAAAGTTCAGAATGAGAAGAGCCTTTGCCCAACCAAGTCCTTTTTATCTTGATAGCCAAGACATTGAAAAAGAAACTAAACCACGTGAACAAATACCGCGGGAAAATTATATAGGCTCGAGCCAACCCCCACCTCTCTCCACAACTTCGATGAATGACTAAAGCAAATCCTGAGAAATTCTCCAACCGCGCGGACGAACCGTGCCTTCAAATACCATAAAATTTCCCCACATCATTTCAATGGATGAATGCATAACTCGGCCCCTTGCTTTTGTCAATTCACGGTGCTAATAATCATCTCGAACTTTGAAATTGGTAAGCTTTAAGCCTTCTGAGGCACCTAGCAAGAGCTTCTTAACTGTTCCCGGAGCTAGATACCATTCTAAACATTATATAATATGGATCTGCTTGCATGATAGCAAAACGGCTAAACAACAATATCGTACGTATTCATGTTTTTAATTGGGCAGTTGAAAAATAAAAGTTGTTTCTGAAAAACTTACATTTTTCTATAACATTTTGGGTAAAACTTAGCTTTTCATGTATTCAAGTTCCACCTCTAGTAGACTTTGATTCACAGTTAAGCTGATTGATATGAAAGATCATAGTTTTTTCGTTTGCTTGCTTAAATTGTAGTGTGATGCGCAAACAGAAAACGAAGTTTTGCTGACTAACAACAAAACGCCTCGAAGATTAAAACACTGTTTTCATTTAAATGACACATTTAGTTTGACTTGTATCTTTGTTTCATTAATCATTTAATGCCACTAATTTAAAAAAAAACAAGTATAACTTTAAATATTTCAACGTTGCGGCATTACTTTGTCAAGTTCTAATAGCATTTTAAATAGCCAAAAACTAAAAATTTGATGATTCATCAATATCGGGCGAAATAAAAATTTCTTAACCCTGGGCGTAGTTCGTTATGAAACTCTATCGAGTAACGTTAATGCTACAAAAAATGATTGCTCAAGCTTGTTGTCGTCATACTGCTTGCTCGTGATTCGTGAAAATAATGTACAGGCAATGAACATAAAATGATTTAGTTAATAGAGCACAGAGACATTATTCCAGCAGCAATTACCAAGATAATTTGAAAATTTAGTTCTTGGAGGTCACGGCACAGGCAGCCCAGGTTCTATGTAAGAGTCCTGAATAAAAAAAAAAGGTTTTTGTGTGAAACATTTTACACGGCATCCATCGAGGCATTTAAAACTTAAACATTTTCTCAATAAAACAGCTTACTTTATTTCATACGCTTGTTAATGATAAAATAATACTAATAAAATTTTTTATAGCGTTTTTTTTTTGCGTCCATAGCGCTTCACAAACATAACCTAGCTATAGGTGGGATTACAATTTCGTTTTAACTTGATTTACAAACAAGAAATACAGGTTTGCATGCGTTAACCCCACCTGAAGGAAACAATACACGTTTATCATCAAATGATCAAATCACAAGTGTCTGACCAGAGCACAAGATCTAAGACATTTGAGAGTAAACAATAAATTATGGATAAACCGAACGTCTACTCGCAGTGTATTACAGGACTTTTTGGTGTTCTTATCCCTCACGATTGGTGGGCTGTTTGATAATGATAGACAATAAAGAATCAATAACTGATGATGAAGACAAACTTGTATCATTCAATTGTTCTTACGCAATAACTGCAGTGAAAACCTGGTATATGATCCCACAAATAAATCAACTCTCAAACTTAATATTTAAATTCTTGCTAAACAATTCATTACAGCGGTTGTACAGCGGCGGATCCAGGAATTTCCCGAAGGGGGGAAATTAGGATTAGAATATATTAAAATTAACAACACTGGAGCTTTTCGGAGCGCTAGTGTCCTAATAGATATATCTAGGTATGCTTCTTTGATACGTTTGAGGTACGTTTTCATTAATGTTGTGTATAGAATTTACATAGCACAATATTACACAAATAGTGAGGATGCCAATATCTTAGTTGGGTGGTAGGATTTGTGATGTGTTAAAAGAGAGTCGTATATAGGCTTAAAGACGAGTTTCAATTGTTTCCATGCATTTGTTTTCATTCTTGCTACTTTGATTCCTTTCTTTGCTTTTAAATTTCTCTTTATACAAGTCCCGGATTTTTTTACTGCACCCAAAGCAAGTAACAATGAAGAAACCTGCATAGATAAAAAAAGAAAAAAAACATATAAGCTCTAGAGATACCTTGGATCTTCATAAGAAAAAATGTTGAGTTATATTTTTGTACCGCATTTTCCAAAGAGGTTAATATAAAAGTAGCTCGCTCTTCAAGACAGAAATACAGCAAGATATCAAAATTTCAAAACAATAATTTAATTTATCAATAGCTTTTGCGTCACTCAGCAGCATTTTAGTACAGAAAATTCAGTTCTAATTTATATATTTTGCTTTTTCTTACACAGAAAGTTTAAAAAGGGAAATTGAAATACATACAGATTGAAACAAATGAATTTCACATTGCCATTGATTTCTGATCTCAGAATTTGATGTAATATATCAACAACGAATGCGAAGGTTTTAGCAGGGGTTCCAAAAACCGTAAAACAGATGAAAGCGCGAGGCCGCTTCGGCCGAGTGCTTTTATTGTTTAGAGGTGTTTGGAACGCCTGATGAAACCCGAAGCACGAGTTTTTGAGATGGCTTCTCAAGCTAGTGTGAAAATTTCACGGAAGTTTTTCCGAAGAATAGGTCATCAGAAGGTGTGATTGACAGGTTTGACTTTCTAGTTCTTATTCTTAACAGCTATCAGTTAAAGAAACTAGCCGTAAGGTACCTTGTAATGTGAGGACAAAGTCGTTAACATATCTGACATACGGATTCTGCGTGACGATATGAACCACCGTCAAAATCCACATTAGTCCCATAACTGACGTCAGCTTGAAAGTCAAGACAACGAGGGATGGGTAATGTTCACGACCGATGACTTTCCTGGTAATCTAATAAGATAAATTCAGATAGTTATACTATGAAGGACGAATAAATTTGTCCTCCTAGTTCAGAGGAAGGGGACTGTTCTTTCCTTTAAAAAAATCTTAGAGGCATTTTGAAATAAAGTACAAAAAAAACTAAAAGGTAGGATACTGATAGGAGTTAGATAATGCTACAATACATCGTTCCATAAATAACACGCTTGTGAAGCACGGTACTTTCCTGTGATTTCAAAGTACTAGTTCCCTGCTGAAAAAATTCAAACTATGGACCCGTCGCCCTCAACCGCATGAAAATACAAAGTATGGAAAAAAAGTGATAAAATTATTATTCAGAACTACCCAATCAATTTTATATAAGCATTAAAAAGTGGAATAACTGTTCTGGTTGGGTCTCGCCTTGATAACTTTAAAAACGAAATGTTTAAACTAATGTAGTATTACGTTTTTCAGTTATAAAAATTGGCTGCGTTATTTACCTCATGGTCACTAAATAGATGAAGTAAGTCATTGTGTTTAGATATCAAGCTAATAAATTAAGTGGCAAAGAAATGAGAAAGGATTTGAAAACGTTAAGGAACCAGTTGATTAACAGAAACGTCATTGTTACAGCAGAATCAGCATGACAGTGATGAAATCACTCGGTGATCACCGTGAAGTAGAAACAAAATCAGAATAAACCACAATAATTGTGGGCTTATCATTGCCATTAAAGGAAAATAAAATTAGGACCTGGCTTTAAAACATCTGGAAAACACTTCGGAGACTGGCTGAATTTGGAAAATGGAGGAAGGAAATTGATCATCACATGATTAGAAGCGCTGCAATCATATTATCTCGTTCAATCATATAAATATCCAGTTCAGAAGAGTTAAGATAAACATCTTTCAATTCATTTTCGTCAAAAACGGACTAAAGGCATCGCCTATCAGGGTTAGAGCGCTGAAGGGGTTTCTGAGTAAGGGAAAACAAGATGTTACTTAAAGTTTTATACGCGGAGCACCTCCAATACTTCAATGATACATAGAAAAATCAATCAAAGCATCCCTGACTACCAATACATTGATCCAGAGCGGAACAGAGTTAGCTAGTTCATTCAAGGCTCATTCCCAGCTTTCCCTTAGAAGAAAAAGGAACCAAGTCATACCAAAACATGTTTTAAACAGAAGCCTCAGGAATCAAAAGGGCCTGTATCTACCCTGGGCGCGTCTTACAGCTAGCATTCCAGTAATCATCTTACCTTTCTCATTAACATGGCATAGTTTACACAGAATTTTATGCACAGAATTTTGTACCTTAACCCTTTCCCATCTAGGAGGTTTTTCGAGTTTTTTGTATCAAAACAATCAATTAGCTTTCTCTAATCCATATTAGGCATTGCCATGGAAAC
>JAOTRI020045262.1:0-17691 GCA_028564885.2 Zoanthus sanctaehelenae
AAATAATGAACTTGATGTTGATTCATAGCTCGTCGTAACGTGAACCATTGCAGTCCAGACATGATTCGAAAAATGAAAAACTTGGGAGTGGATGTCTCAAAAAGCAATATTGATTGCAAGAACAAGGGAGTACAACCAGCGCGTGACGCGCAACAGGTGGACATAAATAAAAGGCGTAAGTTGTTTCAGGTTGAAGGGTGCATTTCAGTCTAACAAGATTTATAGAAGACAAAAAGATTATGTCCTTTCTGGAGAACATAAAACTTTTTGTAAGATCGCCAAATATGGCGTTCATGAAATCTATACTGTTTCCAGTAGTTTTAGTTTTGGTGGTGCTATGTTTTCAACTTCAACCTCACAATCACTCGAAACAATTTTTAATTTCTCTCTAACATCGCCAAATGGGGTAATAAATATCAGTTTCTTACCACAAGGAGTTATCAAGGCAGGACTAATTGAACTCGCCAACACTGATGGCTTTGCCACAAACAATTCGACGGTGAGAGCCAAAAAACAGATTACCAAGATCAGTGCACATTTGTATCCTTTTATGTTTATTGCTATGTGGAGATATAAGTCTCAATGCCGGCCCTGTGAAGTTTCCATGTGGATAATGCAAACGTTCCGTGAAATCGAACCAGTGTGCAATTCAGTGTGATTACTGCCACTTTTGTTTTCATGTTCGCCGCTTAAATATAAATCCATTTATCTACGAAGCATTGGCAAATACATCATGTGTATGGGAATGCGATCAGTGTGGTTTTCCTAATTTTTTCTAGCTCTTTGTTTAACTCACTCAACTCTAAAGACGATTTCAGTTCATCAAACTACTTTTCACAGTTAATGTCATTTATTTCAGTCTCTCAATCTGCTTCATGGGAATCAAGAAATCCGCATGCCAACTATTAAATTAATCGTTTTAATTCGTTTCAGATCATCGCTTAATTTTATTCATTCACTATATTACTGTTACTAATATTTAAATATTATTGTTGTAACTATTATTTTTATTGTTAGTTCCATTCCTTGAAATGACCGATTAATAAACTTTGTAAACAAAAATAGTGTACTGAATGGCTGGCTTGTTTAGCCCCTATTGCTATTTCAGCCAATCATTACCTATTAATTTAGCACTATATCTAAACATGAGATTTGTAAGTATAGTCGTTCTTGTTGTTGTTGTCTAAATTATATGCTGATTTGTTCTATTAGAGTTAATTAAGAGTGTAAACAATAACTCCACCACATTGACTGTTTTTCGATCTTTACGAAACAGATTGTAGCCAGTAATGAAAAGTTCATTATCTATCCAGGAACTATCTAACCAGGTCTCCGTGATGGCCAAATATCAATTGTTTTTCTTGTGTAACGCTAATCTAATCTGGTCTTTTTTGTTGGCGATTTGTCTTTTACTAAGCTGTACAATTTTCAAACCTTTGACTGGAATAACTAAAGCAGTGATCAGATCCAATTAATCGTCAACTGAACATTTGTTTTCGTTCGGGAGCCAATTTGAATTTTTGCAAAGTAACAATGATGACGGTGATTTCTAGGCTGTAATGTCAGTTTCAAATGATAGATAATTTGATTAAACATTGCAATAGAAAATGGAGTAAAGGCATGTCTCCTTCGAAAGTTGGCAAGGAATTTAGCCTCATGATCCTGTCAGCAAATGTTAATCCCTTTCAATATTGATTATAAAATAACTAAGATAGTACAGTGGTTTCTATTGGCCGAGAAGTGTGTTTTCATAGCCAATGAAGGTATAAAAATGAGGTAGATAGCTAGTCCTCGTAGTGCGGCAAATTTGAATTTTAGGTCTCGTGAACTGAGGAAAAAATATCTCAATATCCGAATTTTCAAATCAGTTTTGATATTAATAATCAGTTATCTGGCGGTGAAACAACAGCAAAAAAGGCCGCTTTGGTGAGTTAACTGAAAACATCCTGGGCAAACTATTGGATAATTCAAGGTCTAAATCGACTAAGTACTCAACAGGTCATGCTGTGAGAGTTTGCGAAGGTAAATTATTGTATGCAAAGCACGTAAAACAAAATATAGACAGTTTCTTTTGTGTAAAGGCTATTCAATAAAAGACACAGCACAAGTTATATATATCATTTAATAGTATTATTTATCGAAATATCACACAAAACTATACAGTAAAATATTTCCGAGCGCAGCTCTCAGTGCGACATGATCGCTCGACAATTCTTAGTGTTACGATGGCTTTAGCTATCGTTTTCAAAAAAAAAAACTTCTTATATAATAAAATTGATAAACGTTCTTACCATGGTTGGCATTAGAACGTGAAGGTAATCAAAAGTTGGAGAGCTTGATGACACACTAAGGACGTTTTACGGAGAGGTCAGGAACAAGGAAGGCGACAGCTTTTCAAAAAAATCCCTTTTTGGTCTAAGAAGTGGTCTTGAAAGATAAATTATCTCAACGGCCCCCTGTAGATCAAACGTGTCCAGTTTAGTTGTAATCCAATCTTCAAAGCCTTGAACAACATCTTGGAAGCCAGGATGAAAAGTCTGCAATCACTGAGGAAAATCTCAAAAAGCTTAAAAACAACACAGCCATTAGTCCTGGAAGTCCAGGGACACTGCTTATGAATGTATGGTTCCATACAACACTATTCTGGAGTAGATGAGGCCGTGAAGGGCAGAGAAAGCTAACAAGATCCAGCTTTCAGTTCCTCTCCGACGAAAGTGGAATAGCGTACGCAACAATGACCCACGACGAGGCCACAAAGAGTAGACCAGAAGATACCGAAGAAAGCTACGAAAAGCTTGCACGAATGTATAAAACCAGCCACCCAAATGATTTATACAGTGCTCTACGATTGTACTTGAGTAAGCTTAATCCAAAATGTCAGACATTTTTTCTATTTCCAAAGCAAAATTGGTTTGCGAAGTCAGAAGCAGTCTGGTCTTGACTTCACTAATCAGCTTTCGAATTCTCCCAAACGTACGCCTCGGTTTTCATAGCGCTATGAAGGCACAGAAAAAATGTATTATTTCTTAATTGAAAAATAGCATTGTCCCTATCTTCCTCGAGCACCATTTTTTCAATCGATTAAAAAATGAAAGTTAAAGCTAGCGCCGACCATGGAATATAGTTTTTGCATCTGTTCTACTATATGCATATTTACAAGACAACTGGTAGAAAAAATAAATACATAACCTGCTCACGAGAATACAGATCTTCCTTAGAATATGTTATTGCGACTAACAGATTGCAAAACTGTCAACTTAAACTTCATAGTACTCTTTGCTAGATATCAGCTTTCCTTGGATAAAACCGGAAATGAAAAAGCAAATTTTACAATTTACAAAGAAAGAGTGAAATATTTCTATGGCTTAGAGAAAAAGATATCATTTTAAAAAAGAAAACAGGCGAAGTCTTTAAAATGGTGACACCATTTTTTGTATGTGATTTCCGTATATGTTTTCCAGACGCTCCCTGTTTTGCGGTACTAGGAGGAAAACGGAAAAATAAAAAAAAAGAATAATGACGATAGGTTGTGTTTTATAAACTGCATCTGTTTCTAATGCAATGGAAGAGAAATAAAACGATTTTTGAACACTGATTTAGACCGTAAAACAACTGTTTTGAGGACCTTTTAAGACCTCACAATCAGTACACCCATATAATCGAAGGCATCTGGAAGTTTCCTAACCTATATACATGGTAAACAGGTAGTAGGTATCCTTTATAATAAAAATGAAATATAAGACCTGATTATGCAGGAAACAGAATGACAAATTTATCTTTTTTTGTCTTCATCCTACGGACCACACGATGGACAGTATTGCTGTAGCCCAGATTGCGACTTTCTCTACGCTGTGATCGATGTTCATCCATCAGTAGTTAAATGTTATGAAAGTTAAAAAAAAATGATTTGAATTTAGAAAAGGTTGCTACAAAGGTCAATAAGATGAACTGTAGATAATCGCATAATCTGAATAAAGTTAATGATAATTTAATTGAGAGGCAATTCTCTTCTTTTCCACATTTCTTCAAAGCGTGTTTTTTTTAATTTATAGTGCTTGTATCCGTTGTGTAGGTTTTTTCTGTGTTTAAAATGTCCATATCCTGAAAATGTTGGGGGCTAAAAACCGATTCGATAACGAGGGTTTTAAATTTCTGTAATTGGTGTTTTTAAGCTTTGAAAAGTTTTGGAGAAATCAATTGCGGATTCACCCTTACCGAACGATGGCTAGTAATTGCCACAGAGTTCTCCTAATTTGTCCTAGACGTCAAAAGCAGACTTTAGTTGTCATAGAATGGTCCTGTTATCACGTATCTCTTCCAGTGTTGAAGCTACGTAAATAAAACAGATATATAGAAGATGGTCCGCTTTTTTACTACTAAATTCTACTTTGGACATCATCGAACAGAAAATAATATGGTGTTTATCAGTCTCCTATCACTCGATTAAACTTTAAATGCAAATTACACTACGAAGAATTTTTTGAATATTTATCCACTTTATATATTGTCAACACCATTGATTATAATAATTGAAAAAATATAACTGCAAAAGAGATATGACGTTAAGATTTTATAAACACAATATTTCAGCTGCAGTAGACAGCATACAATGTATATCTTATAAGGTATAATTTATTGGTGGGTAGGTGTGCTCCGCCGGTGATACACCTTTATAAGTAAAACCCGGTGGGAACGAGTAATGTATTCCCCGATCTCGAGATAACATAATCCTCCGGGGAATAATAAACTTCCGAAAATAAAATATTCTGTGTTAATTATTATAGTATTAAAATGGGAGGACTTAAACAGCTCGACCACTTCAGCTTTTGTAAATGCACTTAAAATATCGTAGGTTAAAAGGGTCTTGGAAAAAACACTCTGAAAATGGAAAACGTTGATTGATGACAAGCTCAGCTCGGTGGTAGGTAATGTCATATGGAAATGCAACTACAACACAAAGAATAAATGCTTACAGAAAAAATCAGATAAATTTTTAGGCAACAATTTTGCGAAATTACAATGTAGTTATCTGGATTATTATAGCGTACTTCATGCCATAAAAAATGCAAACATCTTTAGTGACAGAAATAGTAATGATGGAGTACAATTTGTAGCTGAAAAGGAAAAGTCTGCAAAGCTGTTTATCTTTTTTTGGTTCAAAGAAATGCTGAATCACCTTCAAAAAGTATCCCTAAATGGGAAGCAATTTTTCCAAACAGAAAACTAAACTGACACTCGATTTTTTCTCTTTCTATTAAAAGTACAATTAGCACCAAACTACAATATTTTCAATACACATTTTTACATTTCATAGTGTATAAAAACACAAAGCTATTCAAAATGAAAATATTAGATAAGAACTTTATGCAGTTTTTGTAAATATAATGAGGAAACGCTCTCACATGTTTTGGGAATGTAATTTTGCAAATAGTTTCTGGATAGATTTAAACATTTGGTTGAAGGTGTCACTGGGTTACGACCTTACTTCAACTTTTAACGAAATCCGCTCTGGTTATAACTTTAATCATCCTGAAAGCTTAATAAATCATATCATTCTTTTGGGAAAAAAATTGTTCCTACTTTCATGTAAATTGAAAGAGGAAAAAACAAATTTACAATTTTTTCTTCATAAAATTAGACAACAGAAAACGTAGAAAAAATAAATGTCATTCAAAACGGAAAACAGGCAAACCATAAAAAGAAATGGAAATCATTAAGTGTGGTAGGGTTTCTTAAAGCAGCAGCCAACTTGTTACAGAGTGACGGGGCAGGGGAAGCAAAGGAACGAGCACCAAGTGTAGGCAGTATTTTTTGTTGCGGATATTGTAGAAGAATACTTACTGTTAGAACGGAGACTCTAGGAAGTTTTAGGATTAAAAGTAATAAGTTCACTGATGTAGGGAGGTGAGAGCCCATGAGTAGTTTTGAAGGTGAGAAGGGAAATCTTACCGTGGAATCGTTTAACGACTAGCAACCAAAGAAGTTGAGGTCAAAAACAAGACGAGCTGCAGAATTTTGTAACTCAACTTTGAAACTTGACTGTAACAGTCAATAAAATAATTTATTCCTAAATCAAAGAGAGTTCCATACTTTTGATTTACAAAATTTTATATTGAATATAACGTAATTAGTTCTAACTTTTAGAAGTGGGTACGTTTGTTTTGTGGAGAGTCTTGTTTCATAACTATGCGAATTTGTAAAAATAGTAAGCAATAATAAACACTCAGTCAGTAGCTTACTATGAAATTTATACATGCATGCTTGTCTGAAGTTTGGCAAGGTCAAAGGACTAAAGCTTGAATAATGGACTAAAATTTAAACACGAATACACTAGTTTGAAACTAACTGAAGTCAAAGAACTTGCGCTTAAATAATGAAAGGGAATGTTTGTCAAATAAGGGCTTTATGTTTGAAGGATAAGTATTACCCTAGATGACGAGACCAAAATAATTAATGATAGACATGGGTAAACTATTGAATAGTACATACCCATCAGAGCTTCAAGATTTACTGTACATGTATATATACGAACGGATTTTTGAAAGAATAATTCTTTATTTTTTTTCAAGATTTATTGAACATCTTTTTCTATTTGAGGTTTTTATCAAGTGTGATTCCAAGGTATTTAAGGTCTCTTTTTCATTTAATGAAATCTGGTTAATATAAAAATTTACAGGAGCTGATATTCTTCTTTGAAAAGGATGCAATAAATTGAAATTGGACAAAATTATTATCGATGCTAAGACAGACCTTATTAGCACAGAGCCGAGTATGGTTTTGCACTAAATCGTTGTTTACTATAGTTTCATGTTTGGGTGAGATTTTGCGCGCCAAAAATAGATTTGAGTCATTTGCAAATAAATGTAAATCTGTTTTAAATAAGCTGAAAAATAGAAATTGTTTACCATATGATCTGGTCAGCACAAACGTAATAAGGCAAATTTATTGCATACATCTTTCGGTTTAACTCTATGCCATCTTCAGTGCAAATAAACTAGTTTATTTTATAGAAATATGATACAGGCGAGGTGATCCTCAATCAATGTATGTAAAAAACAATGTTGGGCTGTGTAGCAGGATACAGGATATGCGTAAAATGCTTATTAGAAATTGTTTATTTTTGACGTGTCAGAAATTTATTCTTCAATAGAAAAAAACGGCTTTACGAGTAAAATAAATTTCTTATCTTTCTTTTTTGTGCTGTGTTTAAATACAAACTATTCAGTTGGTTATAAATAAAATAGAAGAGCCAAGCTGGTTACAGAGTAAGTATGAAACTAGTTGTGAAATATTTACTCGAAACAGCTGCTCTATAATAAAAAGTTTTTTTTTCAAAATTGCCTTCATCGTTAGCCAATGATGCAATCATTACCAGAGTATTTCATTGTTTACTGAATGCAAGTGATCAGTAAATGAATTGTTAATGTAACTTTCATTGAGTTGCAAATAAAATGTCACTGCATGAGTAGAATTGTTTCACTAAAATTAAACGAATGTGTTTTTGCAATGAAAAACGAACGAAAGCGGTATAGAAATTGAGCCGAATATTTGTATCTTCAGATTTCCAGGCAGTATCAGTTTTTTTTAAAACTCATAAGTAAACTATAAAAATTATGATTAAATGAGCCAAACATGGAATAGAAATTTTCTATTGATTTTGATCAGCTGTTTATTAGAACAAGAATATCCCTACTTTAAAGAGTACAAAGAATCAATTCAGGAGAAACTTTCTTAATTTAGACGTGAGCAATGAAATATTTGACTTTCTGAATTATTAAAAGCAGATTGCATTGGACAAGGTGCTTTTTAGAAGTTTCGTTTTAGTACTTAACAATGTAATTGTATTTGTAAAGTGAAAATATTTAAATAGGTACATAATAGTTGTTACACAAAAAGTATTACATTGGATCAACTTTGTTCACGAGTGTAATAATATCAAAAGTCCTATCGTCTTGTGTTTTAAATTCTTAAAAAAAAAACAGCTTATAATCTTAAAAAACGAAAATAGTTTCTTCCGTGACCGCAGAAAAACTGTTCGTTGCATGTGGTGTGAGGATCTTGCCTGTGGTGTGAGGAACTTGCCTGTGATTGGTTACAACAGTAACAATTCAGACATATTTCTGGTGTTTCTAGTATATAAACAGTTAGTTCCACTAGCTGTGACTATCTTTTTAATGTCTGTTAGACCTATTTAACTCTGCTGCGAAATACATTTTCTACAAAATAAAAACAGAAACTCGAGCAAGAACAACTCTCAAGGAATTGCAAAACTAAGGTATGGAATTTTAATATTTATTTCGATCATTTTTTTGATAATAAAATGAACAAAGAGACTTAACATTATTTGATTCTTATTTCTCATGTTTCCAAAAAAGACTTATTTTTTAATAAGGTCTCAATAGAACTTCTTACTAAAACATGCCGTCAATGTAGCAATATTCGTAATGTTTAAAGCAAAGAAAAAAAATCAACTTTCAATAATTGTACAGCTATAAAGCACACTTTTTCAACTGATTTGTAAAGAATAAAAGTTGCTCGTGTTTTTTCTGTATCTGGTCGCACGATATAGGGGACAAGTAAAAAAATAAAGGTCACATGGCCCAGCTTTTTGACATGTAAATGTAATGAATAGGGTTAGGGTCATTCTTAAGTCAGGGTTAGGGTTAATGATTTAGATTAAAGATACGATTTGGGAGGTGGGGTTCGTTTTCAGGTCTAGGTATATCCTTTTGACCAAGGCAAAATTTGGAGAAAATTAAGTCACGTGACTAACCTTTCCACCCTGATTCAGGAATCTCTGTTGTCCTGTGACACAGCCCAACTAAATAAAGTGCTGTGAAAATGATGTTCTTTGACATTGACCATCCCCTATACCTGTTGGTTTGGCATTTTTTAAAAAAGTCGCATTAGTCAGAATTTACAAAATCCCTACCCCCCTAACTTAATATTCCGGCTGTGTTTGGTTCTCAATCAAACTTTGTGGATATATTCAAACCCATGAAACAAACGTCTACGTACACTTTGTTGATAAAAAAGACAATATACAAGAAAATATGTTTTTTTGTTTAAAAATTATATGTTATAAAAGTATGGGTGGATGGGAAGGTTGGGGAGGTTATAAAAATGTTTATAAAAGCAATGGCAGAAAGTGAAAAACTCCTTAGATGTAATACCAACAGAAAATATACTGCCGCTGTATATATACTGTTGCTTTTTACTTTGTCCCTTTTCCTCATCGCATCTTTCGCACACAGCTGGCACTCTTAAAACCAAGTTCCAATGCTTACCACAGGTACTAAACGCGTACCTATTCTTGATGTATTCACTTTATTGCATTATATTTTAAAAAAAAATTTTGTTTGCTTCCAAATGTTAGACAGCACGGTTTAGCATTTCTTTTTTTCATTTCCAAACTCTCATTTACATTTTTCAACCAATTGCGTAGAACGTGATTGTATTCCCTCATTTTTAGCAAAACCCAGGGCCTTCCTATTTGTGTTTACCCTAAATTTTCAGATCAAGGACAAGGAAGTGGAAATAAACTTAAGACGTAGATTATGTTGTGTAGAGTTCAAATTCTTAGTTACGTAAAACATCAATATAGCAAACGTTTGGCAGCTGATTCTTATCACTTTCCGTCTTTGAAATGTCTCCCGACTTAGCAGTATGTGAAAGGCCAATGATACCTCAGCTCCTGTCTCCTTGTTGAATTAAGTCAAAAGCTCTTTGTTTCTCATAAAAAAACTCCTATTTTTCAGACAATGTCAAAGTTTGAAAAAGTACTGTTGATAACCTTACTCCTCTGTTCATCGACTCTTTATCAAGGAGCATGTGATCCGGTGCGAGGTAGGTATCAATGTATCGAGGTAAGCCATTTTTCGCTACACTGCTTCTTCAATATTATTCTGGACAGTTCATCTTAACGTTGTGTTGAACTAAAGCTATAAGACCTTTAGCGTAATGGAGTTCTATTCAAGCGAGAGTCTAATTGAGGTCCAATTTAGCCTATGAGTTCATCAAACATCGTCATTTGGTTTTTGGTTTTATCTGTTTTTATAAATAGTCCGATTTGGATGCAGGTTTATTCCCTTAAATGGAGGAGGGAGGATTTTCCCAACATTGGTAGTTATCTCTCCAATTCCAACTCTTTATTTTGCATGCTTGATTAAAAGCATCCATTTACTCTAAATCTCCTTCTTCGCTTATTTCTTCTACATCTTGCGATCCTTTCGTTCAGTTTTTATCTTTTTGTTCTTACCATTATCATTGACAACTTTTTATACTTACTAAAACATTCAATTGTGTCAACAAATTCAAACTTCTATCATGCAAAAGGGGAAATTTAATAAAAGTCTCTCGAGTAATAAAAATGTTTAAGCAGACTAAAAAGGAGAAATAACAGTTCAATTTCCCTGTCGTTAATTGAACCAACACAGTAATAGCGAGGCGCAGTAATGATGTAATCAAAATTTAGGCTCCCTCATTATGTGTGCCAGTAACACGTGTCAAAAAGCGCGCCAATTCACTCGAGTGTAATCAAGGGTTAAAGACAGTTTGTTTACACACACACGCGCTTAACGCGAGTTAGAAGACGCAAAACATTTACACGAACTTTAAGCAAGACTTCCAAAGTAAAAAACACAAATAATGTAGCTGTAAACAAGAAGTAATTAAAATACGACTTTTAAAAGCTAAATTAAATTGTCCAGTATAAGCAAAAACTAAAAGAAAAGAAATTTGATCATTCATGACATCCATATTCTTGTGAAGGATTAGAAGAACTCAACCTGACAGTCACCTTGTCAAATACAAGTCAGAATCTCCAAGTTTTCGTTTCCAATTTCAATGATTGAGAATCGGCAGTCGGGGATTTTAATTAAATAAATTGTTGAATTATATTTAAAAATTGCAAGCAGAAAGGCAAAACAAAAAAAAGACGAATGGACGTTGTGAATCTTAACTTCATTAGGAGGGTAAATGGGCAATTTTCGCCGACTATAAACTCAAAAAATAATTTTTATTGATGTAGTCAAACGTTTCAACCTACCAATATATATCGGTGAATCTTCGATAATTAAGTCGTTTTTATTACATATAATTTTATATTTTCAGAGTATTTTCAGAAGCCTGTTAATTGTATGCAATTTTTCAACATATGAGGAAAACTCAGTTCTTAATATTAAAATACTACTTCGATTTTCAAAGATAAAACTTGCTATCCTCACGATTGTACCTCATCTTTTTCCCTGTTAGAATTCAAACAAAAACATGGGCCGGGTTAATAGTTTGGTTAGGCCCGAGTTAGTGCTAAAAGGCTAAAGAATTTCAAATTGTTGCAAGGACATGTTTTTAATTCTGTTAAAAATAATGTGTACGACTTTATTCTCCACTTATTTTATTATTCAACGCTTTGAACATATTAAGCCCGATGATAGCCAGGAGAAAATAAAAGGATTGAATAGCTTTATTTCGGCACCATGAGATAAGCTTAAAAATATTACATGCAAAATTGAAACGCAATCTGCTTTTTAAAGTATGGTCAAAGTTATAAGCCTCTCTCATAAATGGCGACAATTTAAACACTCTTTTGTCTTCATTCATATTAGCCTCACTAGCCTTTTGAATTTTCACCTCGAACACGAGGCGAGTAAGGCTAATTTTGAATAAAGATAAAATAATAATAAAATGGTCGCCATTTATGAAAGAGGTCTATGTGATTCTTCAAATTGAAAATAATGAACTTGATGTTGATTCATAGCTCGTCGTAACGTGAACCATTGCAGTCCAGACATGATTCGAAAAATGAAGAACATGGGAGTGGATGTCTCAAAAAGCAATATTGATTGCAAGAACAAGGGAGTACAACCAAAGCGCGACGCGCAAAAGGTGGACATAAATAAAAGGCGTAAGTTGTTTCAGGTTGAAAGGTGCATTTAAGTCTAACAATATTTATAGAAGACAAAAAAATATGTCCTTTCTGCAGAACATAAAACTTTTTGTAAGGTCGCCAAATATGGCGGTCATGAAATCTATACTATATCCAGTATTTTTAGTTTTGGTGGTGCTATGTTTTCAACTTTAACCTCACAACCACTCGAAACAATTTTTAACTTCACTCTAACATCGCCAAATGGGGTAATAAATATCAGTTTCTTACCACACGGAGTTATCAAGGCAAAACTAATTGAAATCGCCAACACTGATGTCTTTGTCACAAACAATTCGTGCAACGCTTCTTCAATCGATTAAAAAATGAAAGTTAAAGCTAGCGCCGACCAACAAATATAGCTTTTGCATGAGAAACCGGAGACTTTAATCCATCTGTTCTACTCTATGCATATTTACAAGACAACTGGTAGAAAGGATAAATACATAACCTGTTCACGAGAATACAGATCTTCCTTAGAATATGTTATTAATTGCGACTAACAGATTGCAAAACTGTTAACTTAAACTTTATAATACTCTTTGCTAGATATTATTTTTCCTTGAATAAAACCAGAAATGAAAAAAAAAAACAAATTTTACAATTTGCAAAGAAAGAGTAAAATATTTCTATGGCTTAGAGAAAAAGATATCCTTTTAACAACAAAAAATGGTGAATTCTTTAAAATGGTGATACCATTTTTTGTATGTGATTTCCGTATATGTTTTCCAGGCGCTCCCTGTTTTGCGGTACTAGGAGGAAAACGGAAAAACTAAAAAACGAATATTGACGATAGGTTGTGTTTCATAAACTGAATCTGTTTGTTATGCAATAGAAAAGAAATAAAACGGTTTTTGAACACTGATTTAGACCGTAAAACAGCTGTTTGGGGACCTTTTAAGACCTCACAATCAGTACACCAATATAATCGAAGGCATCTGTAAGTTTCCTAACCTATATACATTTGACAATTAGAACGTTTTCATTGAACTTTATTCATACTAAAACAGGTAGTAGGTATCCTTTATAATAAAAACGAAATATAAGACCTGATTATGCAGGAAACAGAATGACGAATTTATCTTTTTTCTTATCTTCAGCCTACGGACCACACGATGGACAGTATTGCTGCAGCCCAGATTGCGACTTTCTCTACGCTGTGATCGATGTTCATCCATCTGTAGTTAAATGTTATGAGAGTTAAAAAAAGAATGATTTGAATTTAGAAAAGGTTGCTACAAAGGTCAATAAGATGAAATGTAGATAATCGCATAATGTGATTAAAGTTAATGATCAGTTTAATTGTGAAGTACTTCTGTTCTTTTCCACATTTCTTCAAACCGGCATCTTTTTATAGTTCTATAGTTATGTAGGTTTTTTGTGTGTTTAAAATGTCCATAGCCTCCAAATGTTGGGGGCTAAAACCCAATTCAATAACGAGGGTTTTAAATGGTGTAATTGACATTTTTAAGCTTTGCGGATTCACCTTGATCGAACAATGGTAGACTAGTACTAGTAAATGCTTGCGACGTCAAAAGCAGAATAGACCATTTTCGGCATTGCAGTTGCGGCTAACTTAAATGACAGCAGTTTCAGCTTTTTTTCAGTGTTTATTGCCACGTTTTGTTGTTGAATATTCAAAAATACTTGCAAGAGAGAGCGAGAAGTCACATCTTCAACAACACACATAAATGCACCTAGTGTAAAACTACGTTGCCATTTGGGAATATTTTACTTCATATTAAAGCTAGCGGCATTTGCATTTGCAATTGGAAATTAAAATAAACAGTTTAGGAGTAATAGAATGACGATGTTTTTACACATCTGTTCCATTTTCTTGTAAGTTATGGTATAGAAAAGTGTTAAGGGTACGTAAATAGAACAGATATATAAAAGCTGGTCTTGACTCTTACTACTAAATTTTACTTTGGACGTCATCGAACAAAAAATAATATGGTAGTTACTTTAAATGCAAAATACAATATAAAGGATTTTTCGAATTTTATTCTAGTTTATCTTTTGCCATCACCACTGATTATAATAGTTTTAGAGTATTAGTAAAAAATGCAAATCCAATATGAAGTTGGGGTTTTATATACACAGTATTTCAGCTCCACAAGACAGCTTGCAAATTATATCTTACCAGTTATTATTTTGCGGTGTAGGTCATCTCGGTACAGCAGTGATACCTTTATGAGAAGCAGAAGATGGCTTTGCTGGTTACGAAAAATCATAAAACCGAGTGGAAAACAGAAAACGTGTTCCCCGAATTCGTAAAACCACAATCCCCGGGCTGTAGAGCTGTTGCGCGTGCTTTACATTACTAGTTATTAAAATACATTGTTTTAAACATTGCTATTTACAGACTTTCTAAACAATATTGAGCTATATTTCACAACTATAGAGCAGGATGAGCACTAGCCGTCGCTTTGCGAGCTATCCTATTTTTAGGTAAATTATTAACAGAATGTAAGACCAGCTGAGCTAACGGTCACTGATAATTACTGGAAAGGCAAGTTACTCAATCGTGTCGAGCGCCAATTATTCTATACACTTGATATTTTTTTCCACGAAATGCACATTTCCTCCGTGTGTGCACGTGTACAAAGCCAAAGGCAAGGATTTTGTTACCGTAGCTACATGCAGTCTATGACTCCCTATTTTTTAAGTATTTTCAACATGACATTGTAATGGTTACCTTACTGGCTGACATAATTATATAGCTTGGTCAATTGAGCTGAATTCTTATTCGTCTTTTCCACACGAACTGGATAAAAATCAAAATGAAATAAATTTTGGAGGATCGATAACTTTAATAAAGATATATTTTTGAGCGACCCCTGTAAATATATATCTTTACCTAAACATCTAACGATCTAGACGGGCTTGTGCCCTAAGCAAAATCTCATTGCGACCACATTTGCCCTCTTTTGGTCTAAAGGTATCAAAGAAATACCAATGCCTGAAAACGAAACCGCGATAATATCTTGCATGAGATCAAGCGCCGTTGTCTCAAATGGCTCGGATACGTTTTTACTATGGAGCAGGAAAGGATCCATAAGACAGCAATGGAGTGGATTCCTGTTTGGAGGCTCAAGTCTTGATGACCAGGAACATCCTAGCGAAGTACAGTCTAGGCCGCACTGAAAGAAGTGAGTCTGACTTGAGGCTTGCTAATGACCGCCATGAGTGGTCACGACTTGTCACGGCCTTACTTCCCATGAAAGAAGAGGAACAGTATTTGTAAAAACGTATCCGAGCAATTTTCTCGGGAAGAAGAGGAACAGTAAATAATTAATAGAACTTTACCATTCTAGTTTCATCTTTAGTACACATTAACTGTAAGCGTTAGGAAGAACAGTACATCATCGTGGTTGATAGTGCTATGGGTATTCCATATACAAAAAGAACAGGAACATATTTCAACTTACAATCATTGATTTCTATAATTGCTAGAATTGTAATGGCTATCATTTATTCTACTATTGGTTAAACTTAACAAAATATTGCTCAATTTCTTAAAGTTTGTCTTCACAGAGTTTTAAACATTTTTCAAGAAATTTCCAAAGACTGTAATTTGTACTAGGCTTGTCTGAATTTTTTTTCTTGCCTTCTCACGATAATGAAAGGTTGGGAGGGATCATTTTTAATACTCTTTTTAACACTTGACTCAAAAGTTACAGCCTAGGGACGATGATAATCGTTGTATCGTTGGTACCGTACGGTCATTCACTTTACCATTCTTTCCACACACAATTTAAGGACCAGAACACCCAGACTGACGACAAAATGTTACGGTAAGCCGAAAGCCATAGCAGCCAATGCAAAGTTTAGTGTACGGGATGGTGTCGGTAAGCTACAAGCAACCTCTCCTTTTTGCAATTTGGGGAGAAGCATGGAAACGCTTTCCGTCCATGTCAAAGATTGTGGACAAAAACCAGTCAAATGAAAAGATTGTTAGAAGAAGATGTCGTTTGAGAATTTAAAGAAGCATCTTTGCCCAAAGATTATCCTCATGTGTGAGTGTGGCTACTACATAGAACGCTCTTCCATGCTAGGACATATATAAGTCATCAAGATGTTAACTTTTGGAGAGTCCCTGTCCATAATAAATGATTAAAAAATCTAATTATCTTCCAAAAGTAGGTTGAATGACTAATGTCGTGAAATTTGCACTAAACGGTCTTGAACACCATTTCTTACCTGTAATAAATACATGCATACATATAACTTAATTTACTCACGAATTTATATCAGCTATTTACATAAATATCATACAGTAAAATTAATAATGCAAACACCGGTTTTTCATGAAAACCGTGCATTTAAAAGTGTAAAAGATATTGACACAGAATTTAAACTGAAATTAAAAACTACTAAAAGTATGGTGTAAGTTTTATATTTACATTAGCTATTTAGCGTGGCTCGAGATACATCTGTTACTTTCAATAAAGATTTAAACTTGGAAAGGGACTGATCTTGGCACAGTCCAGGGTAAAGACTATTCCATAATTTTGCTCCATTGTACCGCAGACTTTTTTTAAAGTAGTCGGTCCTTGGTAGTGGCTGCGCTAATAATTTATTGATTTTTTCCCTTAGTGTTAAACGTGTTTGTTCAACATCTGATCGGTAGACAAACTGATCACTCAGATACTCAGGGTGCAACCCATTTAATATTTTATACACTAATATGCATCTCGTCTTAGTCTGCCTTTCAGTTACAGTTTCCCATTTAAGTTTATCTCGGACCTCCGAGTTTGGGGTATCATGTGAAGGAATAATTAATAGTGCAGGCAACCCTATTTTGTAGCTTTTGTAACTTGTTCAACATGCCTTGACTACAATTGTCCAAAACTGGAGAACAGTAATCAAAGTGTGGTTGTACTATAGACTAGTACATATTGGTCTCTAATATTGAAAGAGGTACGTAGGGCCTCATTCGCTTTAGGGCTTCAATCAGTCCAAAATGGAATTTTCGGAGATACTATTGATATGAGTCTCGCACGAGAAGTTTACATCTAGTAAAACCGCCAGTGATTTTCCCGAATTAACTGTCTTTATATTACTATTATCGATAACGATAGTTGCATTGTTATCAATTCGTAAGAGTTTTTGTTTGGAGCCCACCAATATATAATCTGTCTGGCTCGAAGACCACGAAAAAAAAATAACGACGTATATTATTTAAAATGCTCAAACCATGTTACAAACAAAACTATCATAGTGAAATAGTTGCACATTAAAGTATCAATTAAGCCAAAAATGGCATTTATCGCGATCACATAAACCATTCATTTTACAACCAAGCATACACTACGTAATTAGGAAATTGTTTGTGTTCATGCATGTGTTATATCGATTATCATGACATTCACGACATATTTTCATTTCGTTGTGTTTTAGAAAATATGAGAGTCTGCATTAAGTTAATGAGACGCTATAAGATTCCTGGATGTTAGTTCATTCTTGAGGTGATGGTAGCTGTATTAGAATGTTAATTTTCAGCTTTAAAGTTAGATTCGCTGCGATTTAATTTTTTCATTATCGATTTAAATTTTTCATGGAGTAGTTTTCAATCGATTTGTTTTCATAGTCAAGCGTCAGCATGTGTAGCCGCTGTCGATGATGTTAGCGGGCGCAGACCTCGTGGTTTTTGTTGTTCACAATATGGCGTCGAATGAAAATTGATTATTGTGCATGTTAGTGTTTTTGGACGGTATCCAGCAAAAAAGAGCTACAATGTAAGTTTTACTTTCAAAAGTTTT
>JAOTRI020045343.1:0-17687 GCA_028564885.2 Zoanthus sanctaehelenae
CAAAAAATAGAGCGGTGCTCTAATCAGGGAAACTTTGTTTCCCAAACAAAGTTTCGGAAACTTTTCAACATACACTAAAAACTTCTGTTTCTGAAAACGTGCTTTGGCAACTTGTTTCGGAAATTTGTTTCAGTGTATGCCGGGCTTTATAATAAAGGCGAACGTGCCTCCTAAAGTTTAGGTTCTTTCTTTTAGAACTTATGGTGGACCACAAGTATGCATGCCAACAACGAGCACTCAATATCATTCCATTTCTATCAGTTTCTATCTGAATTACAAAATACCAAAGTTAACCTCAAAATTTGTAGTTTGAACTTAAAATAACTCAAATATGTTGAAAATATCGCAGACCACACACAGTTTTAAGATAACTATTTCTTTGAAAAAGTCACAAGTTATGTTTTATTAAAAGCTAGCTTATACAGGTCCTTAGCCGACCTGACTTCAAAACGATGTTTACGAATATGTTTTGTTTTGTATTTTGCAATATTTGCGTTGGCAAAAAAAAATAACAATAAGGTTAATACATTAGGTTTTTAGATAAACTTCATAATTTATAAGATACCTTTCCAAGAAACTTCAATTTGGAATGTGAATGAAATGATATTATCATCAGAAAGCGATTCCTTACGAACAAAGATGATCAGCAGAAAAATATCTACCACTAAATGCTTTAACGCAGCATTTTGAATTCGAATCTCTTGACAAACATTTCAAAGAACGATTTAAAAAAGTTGCAATATCATTTTCATGTGCAAGCAGTTGTCGCTTATTTATGTTAGATAGAAAATTAAGTGATATTGGACCAGCGGTTTCTTAAAACTAGTAAACCATGCTTGAATTGAACGCTTGAAGGAAAAATAACTTAACAATAACAACCGCATTGTTAGTTTTGGTAGGAAGATGCAGCAAACTCGCCCAAAAACAAGAAGTTTATTTACTGGTGGTTTTATTTCGGTAAGAAATGAATATGTTTTGTTCTTTAATGCTAGTTCGTGATCGTTACCTTTGGGTTGAAATCAACTTTTAATTTTACAAAAGCAAGGCAATTGTGTTCGTAAAGTTTTCGGTTACATCGCCTACCGCATCACAATTAACTGCACCTCAATATTTGTCTATATTCTAAACGCTTTGTATATAGATAAAAATAAATGAATAGTAACCACAAGTTTTAATGCTAACAAACATGATTAGATTGCGACACTTTTGAGATTCAAGACAGATGACTGGATATGTTTTGACAGTATTGAACAACGCAAAATGCCAGTTGTAGTATGCTTTAAAGTTATATTTACAATGAAGTGTGAAAACTAATTTTAAAATTATATGACAGGTTACTATGTCGACAAATGTTTAACTTTTTTAAAAAGCTAGAAAGTGTTGCGATCTTCAAGTACGAAATGAATTATTACTTTCTTTAACTTCACTTGTAAGTTTGTTTCTCTTTATACAGAAGAGTTCTAAGAACGCAATTATAGGAAGCTTTTACCGAATTGTCAGTTTTGCCAAATTTTGATCCATTCTGCGAGAATAGCTAACTATACGACATTCTAAATTAGACCGAGTCTAGATATCTGAACTTTTTTTACTTGGTTAGAAAACGTGTTTCTTGATGAAAACATTTCGCTATTCCATTTTATCAGTTTCTTGTGATCTTTCCAGTCCATGAATTTAATGCCTAAACGAATGAATCGAATTAGCAAAAAAATCATTTTAAGTTGTTAGCTGGAGGAAAAAAGAAATAAGATGTAATCTGACATAACGATATAAAGACATTTTTCAATCCGTTATTTGTTTACCATTAGAATGTTTGAAAAGAGATTAGCAAATCGTTTTTTTGACTTTAGATCATGTGCAAAGTCGACACAATTATGGGCTATCGATGAAAGACTGAATGGACTGGAAACGAATTGTTCAGCGCCCACTTCCCTTGCGCTCTTAATTATTATTTTAACTGCATGAAAGTTTTGAATAGTTTTATTGTTTTAAAAGAATTGTAAACCTAAAGACAAAAATAGGATGACAGCTAAGATATGATGATAAAGTATGTTATTTACAATACGAATTTACACAATTACAAATCGTTTTTTAATCCCTGGTTCACGTATTCATCAAGTCAAAACAACATAGCCCTAAAATCAACTAATGAAAACTGAATAGACTGGGAACGAATTGTTCTAAATCTCATGTTTTCCACTGTAAGTCGATGAAGTTTTGTTTAAAATGTCGTATCTATACGTTGGCTTTGTGGTGTTAAGCAAACAAGATGTAGTTTCTTTCTTCAATAATATTAAATCTTTTTTCAATAGACTTGCAAATCCGACGTTAGAAGGCCTCACACCATTCTTTTTTAGAAAATTTTAGACCTTGACATATCAGTGTTATGTATACTTGACAGTTAAAAAGCTAAGTCACAGAAACGTTAGCGTTGCCACGGTACTGTAGTTTACTTTCATTAGCAACTACGGTATTTGTTATATAACAAGACACAGACATCATGATGATAAAACTAACCTAAATATCGGCCCCATTCTGGGATTGTGCAGATATGTTTAATAATTTTGGACGTCACAGAAGTTTTTGTAAGAAGTTATGTCTTTAGCTAGGTCGTAGTTCCCGCAGTGCATCATCGATTATCTGTACCTCGATTATCCATACTTCGATTATTGGAACCTCTATTATGGGAGCTCCTCTCATCCGAACCTCCGTACCGTACCTTGATTATCCGAAACTCGATTATCCGTAGCTCGATTACCCAAGCCTTGATAGTCCTAACCTCGCCAATCTGCAACTCGATTATCCGAACCTATACTTTCCGAACCTCGTACCTAGATCACCCAAACTTCTATTTTACGAACCTCGATTATCCGTATCTCGATAATTCGTATCTCGACTATCCGTATCTCGTTTATCCGCACCTCGACTATCCGTATCTCGATAATCAGTATCTCGTTTATCCGTATCTCGACTATCCGCATCTCGATTATCCGTATCTCGACTATCCGCATCTCGATTATCCGTATCTCGATAATCCGTATCTCGCTTATCCGTATCTCGATCATCCGTATCTCGTTTATCCGCATCTCGACTATCCGCATCTCGATTATCCTTATCTCGATCATCCGTATCTCGACTATCCGTATCTCGACTATCTGTATCTCGACTATCCGTATCTCGACTATCTGTATCTCGACTATTCGTATCTCGTCTATCAGCATCTCGTCTATCCGTATCTCGATAATCCGTATCTCGTTTATCCGCATCTGGACTAGCCACATCTCGCCGCATCTCCGGCGATTATCCGTATCCCGATAATCCGCATCTCGATTATCCGTATCTCGACTATCCGTATCTCGACTATTCGTATCTCGACTATTCGTATCTCGACTATCCGTATCTTGTTTATCCGTATCTTGTTTATCCGTATCTCGCTTATCCGTATCTCGTTTATCCACATCTGGACTATCCGCATGTCGATTATCCGTATCTCGATAATCCATATCTCACTTATTCGTATCTCCATAATTTGTATCTCGGTCGATAATCCTTATTTCGATTATCCGTATCTCACTTATCCGTATCTCCATAATTCGTATCTCGAAAATCCGTATCTCGATAATCCGTATCTCGATAATCCGTATCACGATTACCCGTATCTCGCTTATCCGTATCTCGATAATCCGTATCTCGATAATCCGTATCTCGATAATCCGTATCTCGATAATCCGTATCTCGATTATCTTAGATACCGATTTTAAAAGTTTCTTTACACTTAAAAAAAACATGTAGTCATTTATTTTTTAAAAATATTCCTCTTTCTCCAAAATTATTTAATTAACAAAAATAACTCGATGTTATTATGTCATTGTTGGTGTATGCGTTGGGTTAGAAATTGATGCCTTCAATTCAAGCAATGGCCGGCCATGCGACAGCACAAACAGTCAACCGGGTGACAAAAGTATCAGTGGTGATATCAAAAGACTGTCTAATTGAATACATGATTATGGCTATAACGTTATCAATTAATCTAATTAATAATAATCGTTTTCGGTGAAACGAAGAGATCTGGCACGTCTCCAGAGAAGTGAGAGGGCTATGCGCTTGGATGTGTGCCATCTACAAATGACATCGGTATACAGGATCTCTGTTTGAGGCTCTGAAATGAAGACCTTGATGTTACTCTCGGATGGAATCGTCATAAATATAAATGATTTGGCCACGTCCAATGAAGTGAGTCACGGATTCACCGATTCACGGTTCTCGTACTCACGAGTCACGGTATATCACGCACGAGCTGGCCGGTGGATCGCAGGTTATCTGGACTGGAGCCAGGGGACGCTTACAAATGTGTTATGTGGAGAGCCAGGAAAGCCATGCGGTGTCAGACCGTCACCTCCCAATGGAGAGCTGACGTCTTCTTTTGGAGAGTTTTTGTATTTTTTTTTTGAGGTATAGGCTTAACACCTTGGAATCGTCTTCAAGAAGTGCAACAAGAATTAAAATGTGCCTTGCAAGAAGACACTCTTTTGCGACGGGATTCAATAATGACAGCTGGTTTTCTCATTAAAACCACATCATTGTGTAGTTATTTATCTGATAAATACTCTAGGCGCTCATAGTGACATTTATAATCCTTTTTTGGTAGAGCGAACTTCAACATGAGTTAAACAGAACTGAGGATCGATCCAGCCTTTTCAGGTAAACTCTTTCCCTAATTTCCACCAACTCCTTCCTAGGTTGCGGTTAGAAATTACACATAATATTAATGTTGACCGTAATTCTAGGGAGAAGTGGGTGGGTAGAGAAAAGAAACATTTGAAATGCTTTCAAATGCCGCAAAAAAACTTTATTTTAAAGTGATGATAGTATTACGACTTTAAAAGTACCACCCTAAAATACGCGTGATAACTAAACTTGTGTGCTTTTTTGTTGTTTTTGGTTAAAATCTAATCGAAATAATATTAATTGTTTGAAAATATCATTTCTCTTATGGGTTTTGATTCTGCAATTGATGCCAAATTATTTACTAAAGGTTAAAACGTGATAGTGGTGACAGATTTTTGTATCTAGTTTGTTTTTTATTACTCTTTGACTTTAATCCAGATTTTAATGATTTTCGATTTTACTCTAGGAATTTACAATTTAATCGGAGTTCAGCAAACTATCTACAGATGCAGTTTATTTTATGTAACGCACATTTTTCATACATGCAGCGCTTGAAGTCTATTCTCTACGTTACAGATATCCTACAAGTTCAGTCTTGATCTCTTAACACGAGTTTGAAGTTACATGGAATAAAACGATAATTTCTATGACGCCACAATGGTACCACTCATTTTATCTGCTAATGTATGATTTCTGATAAGAGAAGAAAGGTCATTTCCGTTGGCTAATCAAAACTAGATCACAACAATACGAATAGTTTTAACTATTAGCAGGTCAGTTTATATTTGGACATTATTATGCTTAATTTAATCATTTTCTCCAATTGCCTCGGTACAGCGTTGAATACACAACTGTATTTCAAATCTGTGTCTGGCAATTATCACAAAAGAAAAATCCTTTCCCTTGTCGTGACTGAAATTGTATCACCGTTTAATAGCTGCAATAAAACAAATTAAAGTTATGATCAAGCATTCCACATATCATCATACAGATAACCCTTGTTTTGGGGCGATTTAATTGCAGTGATTCTATTTCGGTACTCGAGAGGTCATCGGTGTTGTAAAACTTGTTTACAAACAGAGTCTTTTAACTTGTTCTCATCTGCATTAGTCGAGTTTGGCCGTCGCCACTGACGTACAACGTTTATTCAAAGTTTCCAAAATTGCACTGCACTAGCACTTGAGAAGTCACAAACTGTCAGCAACTATTTTCAAGACAGCAGACAGGTAAGGCGAGGCGCCATTTGAAAAGCCTACCGATTAGTTCTCATCAGAGAGACACTGACTAAAAACTTTGATCTTAAAAGGCTGGTATTTGACTATTTCTGTTAACGGCAGATGGGACTGAATTGGTTCTTAAATTTCCAAATATGTGAAATTATAAGCTTCCTTTACAAATGAATGCATTTTTAAAACTGTTTAACTCAATTACTGCAACGTCGTTATTAAGAAAGCCTTAAAACAAACAAAAAATAAAACAAAAAAATACTCCACTCAAAAAATGTGCTGTTTGTTTGAATACACGTGTTTTAGAACCAGTAATTATTTCCCCGTTTCAATTTTTCCATCAACTTGAGGCTTAAAATTGTTTATATTGTTTTTAATTGATCTATATTCTTAAATTATTGTTTTAAGTCAGGTAGCAAAGACGTTATCAGTCATACCTAGTACCTCCCATAGTCAAACGACCGAGATCGATTTCTGGGCTCCGCAGGTGGGCTGAGAGTGAGAGTTGTCGATCTCAGACTTACTTCTAGGGTTTTTCATTCGAGTTAACTGTTCTTGATATTTTCATTTCCCAAGCTTCGGATTGTTAAAAAATTTTCAGGAAAATTGTGTCTTACTGTTCATATTTCAAAAGTTAGTTGTCCCTAATAAAAATGTCGTGTTTCTGCATTGCTGGCTATCTGTTGACAGCTAGAACATTTTTAAAAAAACACAATGGTGAAAATTTCACGTCTTCTTTCCCAAGATCATAATAAATGTATGATACAGTATATTTTGTTATAAGATTCCGTTGTGAAACGTAAATGTACAAATATAATTCAAGTGTTCAATGTTCATGCAGGGTTGCTCATGCATCCTACAGACAAAGGCTCTAAGTTTCAAAAATAGTTTTACTAAAATCTCCATACAGCCTTTAAACAGGAGTCACTGACCTATAATACCAGCAGATATTAGCCATGCCACTCGTTCAATAAACGCGGTGAACACGCAAACACGTAGTTCAATCTCAAGAGATTGAAAAGTTTTTTAGTGCCTTGAAATGTGTACGAATATCTGACGTTTTTCCAACGCCGGTTCAATTTTTGATGGAGCATCTAACGAATACTTTAGCTATTTTTGCATTTTTCCTTTTCTGTGACGGACCGACAGCAAAGAGTACAATTCATAACCCCAGCTTTAATACCTCGATCTACTACACTAAACTTTTTTTATTAAGAGCCTGTAAAATTTACCCCCTGGCTCAATGTTTTTATTTTTTAGTTCAACAATTTGAAGCTCAAAATATTCTTATTTTGTTCTTAACTGCAATATATTCTTTCGTGGTCGAAAATCGACTTCAAAGGCCTTCCGATCGACGTTTTATGTATCTCCAGTTTTTAGTTCAAGAACGTTTATAGAGTATACTTGTATTAAAATAATAAGGTTACGAAATTTATTTAATGTATGCGGATAGGGAAACTCTGTGTGATGACTGCTTGTCACGCTCATTTTCTTCAGTATGTTTTCTATTTATGCTCATTTTGCTAATTTTATACTTTGTTTAAATTTGCATTTCAGCCTCAAATGACAAATTGTTCTTAATTTGTTCTTATTTTTCGGGCGATTTGAGCCTCACTGTTCTTATTAAGTGCGTTGTAAATAAAAAAAGTAAAATATAGTGCAATGGCGACACATTTCATAAAAATATGAAAGTTTTGTTTAAAAATTGTTTGCAATCAGCCGGTTTTGTTGACTCGAATCCGATTAATAAATAATTCTGTATGATTTTAAAAAATAGCTCACCGCTTAAAGCTTTTTGGTGTCTGTTTTTACGAAGAACTGAGCAATGGCGAGCGAAGACTATAAAGGAATACAAGTTTGTTAAAATTCTACTGCATTTCCGAACATACCTCGAGAATTACATGAGAATCTAAAATGTATGGTTAACACTAGTATAATGATAAAGAAGCATCGCTTTAACTTGGCTTATCGTGTGTCCAGCTGTAAAGAGGATTTGTTCCAAATACTTAATTTGTCATATCTTGCACCCTGGCACATACAAATCTTTATCTTTATTCTTGGTTTAAGAAAATGGAATTAAAAATATGTCACTACACTTAGAGTTCAGATGGCCTAGAATGACCTGATTTCGACTCTTGTACATTCTATTTTTATACACGAATATGTTTCATAAGAACATCGACGCTGAAATTGTGGCCAGATTCTAATTTAAAAACTAGGTATGATAATGCTGCGGATTTTTAGGTTCGTTAAAATTTTCATTTAAGATAACAAAGTATCATAACCGACAATAATGCCAAGGATCAGATTTTGTAAAGAATATAATTTTGCATCGGTTTGATAAGAAGTGTCCTCAGTGGAACAAACAGGCCACAACACCGGGATCACCACCCTGCTCTTTGCAAGAAGTATATGTAGGTTCTTTTAAATACCCCGACAGTGTGATCGAAAGACTGGGCATACAGAATTCGAACTTCCCCCCTCCCCCCTCGGGGATTTTTGGGAACACTTGTTGTTTTGAAGTATATCCCGAGGGTGTTTCGAATTAGGCTGTTCGCACTTCACAAGTGGAGGCGTTTAACCGTAGGGCTGCATTCTTTTCCGAAGCCAAAAAGCACAGGGAACCCACGTTATGTTTTGTTTTGAGCAATGCCATTAAAATTCCCAATTAAGGCCGCAGTTAAAGTCTAAATGGGATATAAAAGCACAGTATCATAGTCTCCCGTGTAGCCACCCCCATCGGTGACGTTTTGCGCATGTTAAGGCGCCACTGATGTTTGTGCGTTTTAAGCTATCCCGAGAAATGCTTTTGAAGTCTGGAAACTACTTTTTTCCCTGCATGTCTCTGCCTACTGGGCTTGCCGCTAATATATGCAGCTACTATCTGAAGTGAAAAACTAGATTCTTCGTAAATATTTCTTTTAAACCAAGGAAGCGCTTTAATTTGTTGATTTCAAGTACTATTCACGAATACCAACCATGTATGCCGTCTACGGCATTGTTAAACTCGGAATCTCCTCTTCCTTACCGTCATTTCCTGTTTCATCTTTGTCAACTATAATATCGGCCAGCTCTTGTGGCATCATGTTTTCCTCTGTCCATTGGATTTCCAGTGCATCGGTATCGTCTGTTTCCCATGCAACCATGACCTTGCGGAGACGGCATAGGAGAAGGAGCATTTTGCCTGGCCAGATATAGGCTTGGTAACTACATCCAATCACGGAACGGTGGAAGTTAACTCTTATCTATTCCATTACAATCCGACAAAAGTTCGCCGCCGGGAGTCAAGATCATCCACACTTGAAACTTAGTATGTCTCAACGATTTAATATCGTCATTCATTCTACCACCATACATAAGGCAAGTTAAACTCTCGAGACACTTCTTTGTTTCATCGGAAGGAGCAGGATACCTCCCAAAATCTTGAAAGTTTCATAGGAAGGAATTGTGTTTATGGACGAGTTTCTGAAGGTCTCAGCTGGCCTTTCCGAGCGAAAGCACTAATGCTGTTACAACCAATGTAACAATGAAAGCCAAGGAGCGCTTAACACATCTCTTCTCGGAGATCATGTGCTACAAACTTCACATCGATTAGCCGTCCCTTGCTGCCAAACGTGTCAAACGTTTGTCATTAGCCACTCACTAGATGCGGTGTCGAGGTTCCTCTTCGATTTCGATCGATCCCCTTTTTATGGTGTGGAACAATAGGAATCGGTTACAAAATCAACGCGGGTCACCTTTGGCAATTGCTGCATGTCAGTTTCTGCCAGCTCCCCAAAAGTGCTTGGGATAGCTACTATTCCTTGTAGCACTGCGTTACTATCGATAAAGTAAGCAATTTCCTCAGCGGTTGGACGCTATACTTGCAGTTTGTTTGTCTTCAAGGGAATACCATATGACGTGGCAAGTTCCCGTGGCACTGATCCCAAAGGGTAGCCGAGTACCTTCTGCATGTCAATGTCATCGTTGAGGGCAAGCAATATCAACTGCCCCAACCCCTTTCAATGTCATCGTTGAGGGAAAGCAATACCAACTCAACCCCTTTCAGTGTCATTGTTGAGGGCAAGCAATACCAACTGCCCCAACCCATTTCTCTCAGCTGTAAATCTAAGACGTTGCAGTCACTTTTGCAGACTTTATCTAACTTGCAAATGCTTTCAACTTTTGCTAACTGATCAGTTAATGAAGGCTTGTCTTCTTGTCAACTAGTCGCTCTTGGAAGAAATTTTTTTGTGCTTTTCTCCCCGGTGTATCTAGATAGAAGATCATTTTCGACACGTTTTGATACCAGAGCTCCAGAAGCGATGCAATGTTATTGGAGTCCTCTATCTGAAAGTATTAATAAAGTTCTCGATAGCATTCCTTAGACATTTCTTACGTCTTTCTCACTCTTATTAATAGATACTGGGCCATCCATGTCAACCCGTTTCCTTCGAAGCTTGCCAATAGGTTTCCCTAATGTGTTTAATTTTGCAGCAACGTAGCGGTAATAGGCAGACTCATTACAGCTGAATGATATGATTCCACATCAAGACTTGGCGTGTCTGTTGATAGTTTGCTCGACTGTAATGTGCACTGCGTTTCTACTGGAAGGAAACTCTAGCCGTAAATCCATATACGAGCCTAGTGGCCCATGGGGCCGGCGCTTATCTCCAGTATCTATAGTGTTAAGCGGATGAGAGTTTTTTACTCCCCCTGGACGGGACACTAATTTATCGCAGATTAGCTCCCAGCAGACGCTGGCACTCATTTACCTACCTTGGAGGGATTGAAAGCTGAGTTGGCTAAGACGGAAAAGAAGGTCACACAAATATTCGAATCTCGGCAAAGTGCCGGGATCGAACTGAGACCTTGAGGTTGGAAAGCAGAAATCTGCGCATCTGAGCATGCGCCAACCACATCTGCCCAAGGAAACTCTGAAGAATGAAGTAATTTCCAGAGTTGAAAAGCATATCACGGGATAGTTATAAAACGCACAAACATCGACTCCTGATCAAGCATAAAACGTTAACTGGGGGTGCTTATATTGGAGACTCGGGTAAGTGTACATTATCATAACTATAATATTGTGCTTTTACATCCCATTTAGACTAACTGCGGCCTTAATTAGGCATTTTACCAGCATTTTTCAAAACTCACGACGTGGGTTCCCTGTGGGTTTTGACCTTGGAGAAGAATGCAGCCGTACGGCTAAACGCCTCCACTTGAGAAATGTGAAAAACCTAATCTGAAACACCCTCGGGCTATGCTTTAAAACGTTAAGTGTCCCCGAGAATCCCCAAGGTTGAGAGGATTTCCGGCGAATTCTGGCCCACGAACTAAAAGGCCTTTCATAAGGGGAAAAGTTAAATTCTATTTTTCTTCGAGTAAAATTTATTTCTAAATTTATTTCGCTTAACTCACCGGCACAGTAGCATAAAAGGTTGCAGTTTGTGTTTTATCATGGCAAAGCATTGTCTGTTGTCGGAACTTTGGTTATTAAAAACGCGCTTAATCGTTATAGTCTTCAAAAGCATGTTCTTAGTGGTGTAAATGGCCACGATATTTTAGATCCCTTGTCCTGACGCTGCGCCAGGAATTTGCCGGTTCAAAGTTTACCAGAAAGATTAGTTTTAAAAAGTGCTTAGGCGATGCAAAAGTATAGTTAGCGAAAATTGTTTGAGATAGAACATCGTTTTCAATTAATCGACTTTTTCGATTATCCTAATATTTGCATAAGAAAGCAACGTCTTTCAATTTCATATTACCCTTCAAATCCACAGTGAACCATGCCACAGTTAAAAAAAAACAAAAATGTTAACAACTTAAAACTTTTAGCCTAAAATGGTTTTTTAGGCTACAACGTTTTGAGTTACGACTTAAATTTCTACTTTTCATTCGATAAGTCAAAAGTTGTTTGATAAATACACGGTGTGTAAATTTTGTTTCAAAGCACCGCTTCTTGGCAGTGATAGATGAAAAACCGGACGAGTTTCTATAAACAGTTCATCGACAATTTTTACCAACAGTAAATAATCACCTTAGCCTTGTTTTATTAGAAGTGATCAGTAAATTTGATGGGCTCAAAGTTTCTTTGGCGAATACTAGATCAAACAATTAAGTTCATTCAATTTTAAATTATCAAATCAGCGTGTTAATTGAGAAAACATTATGATTAACTTTCTTTAAAAAGCAAAATGCGTTCATGAGTTACAATCAGAAAACGTTAGCTGGAAACTACTGAGATAAACTTTGTTTTCGCGTATTAACTTTCTACAAAATTTCATTTATTAGCCGGAAACACTGTTCCTTGCTCTAGTTTTGCGAAAATATTTGGAAAAGTTGTTTGACTGAAAACGTAATGAAAGAGAACCTCTCCTTTTCATATAGGCGAGATGTAATTTACATTTCTATAAAACTGTGATCGAACGCGTAACAGACTAAACTAAATTTATTGCAAAAAAAAGCTGAGATAAAAGATAACACGACAAGAAATTAAAAAAATAAACAGTAAATCACTCGGATTTGGTGATAATCAAACCAGTTGACAGTTTGTTTCCTGTCTCTGCCCCATTATATCTTAATCAGCAATCCGTTTTCAACACTCCACACAAATAGTACTTTTATATTAATTTGCATTTTCATCGAAAACTTAATTGACGAGAAAATGATTTATAATGCATAAAAGTTAAAACACTGCCGCTTGCCAAAGCAATTTCACATTTTTTCCCTCAAGCACAATGCAAGTAAGTCTCTGCAAGACTACATCTATATTCTATAGTGGCGGAGCCGAATTGACAAAAAGGTAATGTAATTTTTTTCTTGATTATCAAAGACGGAAAAAAAAGAAAAGCCAAGATTTTAAAACAGGTCTTTCTAACAACGGCTGGTGAATATCCATTCATGGTTCTTGAGTTGTACATCCGCCAAAAGCATCTCCGTTATTGAAACAGGATTCTGTTCCAGTGGCTGTGTCCTGTTTTACGATACTCTTAAGATGCTTCCGAATATTTGTTTTTGAGAGGTTGACATTTAAAAGAACGAAAAGAATTCTGCCTGTTGGTCTTCTTTCACCTTAAAACAATGTTAAGCTTTGTGTTTGTCAGCAGGAAAGAAAATTAAAAAAAATCGCAACAAAGCACTTTGGCCAACCGTTACATCGAACGAATTATTTTAAATTTCTATATTCTATGCATCCAATCTTACATTGAAAATAAAAATTATTTTAAAAAGCTTTACTTTTCTAGTATTTGTTGTCCGTTCCAATTGGGAGACGAAACTGTTATTTTCATATTTTAGTGCAAGCTCAATTATTTTGCTTTAAACGATGGCTGAAAGCAGAGACTTACAAAATCTTTCGTCGCAAATTAAATCATATTGGCAAAGTTGATATAAATATTTCGCCTTTTCATGGTATACATTTATCATCATTTATTACCTCCGCCAAGGAGCTCGAGGTTATGTTTTTGCCGGGGCCGTGTTTGTTTCTAAGTTAGTTTAGTTAGTAACAAAACTCAAAATGTTATGGATGGATTTTGATAAAATTTTCAGATATTGTCAGAAAATATGGGACATGGAAGAACTGATTAAATTTTGAAGATGATCCGGAAAGAATCTTGAATTCTGTATCACTTTGACTTTTTTTATACTGTAAACAATACATAAATGTATTTTGGGATGACAATATGCTTGGCGGAGGTCTGCGCTCCCCGAGTGCTTTTCATAGTTAATGAAAGTAAACTATTTGCTAAAAGGGCAATAATAATATATGTTGGTCATACTTAAATATAATACAATAGTTATATTTTGCCAAACTAATAACCCGCCATCTGTTAAAACTGATTTGCTTTTTAAGTTTAATTAACTTGCTATGATATATAACGCAATTTTAAAATCGAGTTTGAACGAACAAATTAAAGTTTTTGGACTGCGTTTCTTATTAAGAGGAATAATATGGTAGCTTTTGTTGCATCATGCATTTAAACGTAATCCTCTTAATACCTGATGATGATCATTTCGAGCGCAAATGTTAGTTCAGTTACGGGTGGGTGGCCACACCCAAATTGTTCCTCCACTTGATGGTCTAGGATTTATATTGGAGCCGAAACCAATTATTGAATTACATGCAATTAACAAATCATGACTGATGAGCAGTAACTGTTTAGTCTCTTCAAATTTATGTTATAACGAAACAGGTTTTTACTTGGCACAAATTCAACGATGTTTTGTACTTAGGTATTCCTACCGGAACTCGTAAAGAAATGGAAATTCTTGAGACTAAAGTTTGGTATTTGAATCCTTGATGGATTAACGAACATCTCCGTGTATCACGTCAACCTACTTTCATTTTATTAATTGTTTAAATACAGATGCTGATTGGATCATTTTTTAATCTGTAACTATATTTAGACGATTTAAATTAATTTGAAGAAAAAAATAGCACCTCTTTACATTGCTCAGGGCGATAATCAATTGATAATAACTTGACTAAAAATAATACGTAATGCAAGTACCAATTAATTTGACAAAGTGCTTGAAACGTGAATTAAATTTCATACTAGTAGTGTATTTTTAAAGACATAATAAGTTCTGATTCAAAAGCGAAAAAGCGACTTTCATTGCTTGTGTGTTTATGAAACAATACAAATTTGTATTGAAACTCACAAAAACTTGCTGTTGAAAATACAATTTATGAGGAGAATAGAATGTGAAATATTCTTTTTTATCAGTGTGCACTCGGTGAAGCTTAGGTGCTAACATATTCTTAAAAAAACTTACCGAGTGAAAGGCGGCAAAGAGTCGGCCAAAACAGCTAGCGCGCATGCATGGTTCTTATCTATCACTGATTAATGCCGATGATGGTACTTTAATACGAACTCAGTCAGAACTGAGAAAATTCTCAGTCTTATCACTCGATGTATGTATTTTATGAACTTTCATCCCATCACCGAAAACACTATCCAAATTGTCTGTCTTGGCTAGTTTTTGGAGTGAAGAATTGACTAACTGATTTGAAAAAAGGTATTATTCAGACTATTATTCATTAGCAAACAATTTTGAATGAATTTCTCAAAACTCGTTCTGTCGCTAATAGAAAAATTAGAATGCCGATTAGCTGAAAATCTATCAATTTCTATGCAAAGCAATAAAATAATATCAGTAAACCCCAATATCAGCGCGCTGCTATACAATCATATCAATCTCTATATCAAAGCTATAATATCATATCAATCCCTATATCAAGGCTATAAAATCATATCAACATCTATATCAGTTCTATAAAATCATATCAACCCCGATATATATTAAAGCTATAAAATCATATCAATCCCCATATCAGCTTATATAAAATCATATTGACCCCGATATTCAGGCGATAACAGTTGTTTATTCTTTACCGAATTTTTCAGTCTTACGAACAACTGTTGTCGAGAACCAGTTCCAAAATGCGCTATTATCTACATCGGCTATAACTGCACCTGTTTTTAAAATGCAGTTCCTAAATTCATTTATATTGCGGGCACACCTAATAACTTAATTAGTAAATAAAATAAAATTTACTGCCTTTACTTAGATTTTAGAGTTTCGTTTTGCTGATGTGATAAAAGTTCTGACATCATAGGGAACAAAACAAAACTCAAATTGACTTCGAGAGACACCATTTTGAAGCACAGTGTTCAGCTTATTATTAGATCGGTGGCCAGAAGAACTTTATAACAAATGTTACCATGTATTTTAACAAACTTTTCAGTTTAAAAAATATAATATTTAAAAATAAATTAATAAACCTATTCTCGTGTTATATATTTTTGAGTATATCTTAGCAGTCTTTCATATCTTTCTTGTAAAATTGTTTATTTTTCAGCTTATAAATATCAAAAGAACAAATGAATGTCTATTTTTTCTTATTTTAGAGCAAAAGTAGGAAATATAATTTCAAAATAAACAAAATTAATGTGCTCCTATAATAACATCTCAGCATATTTGAATTTTTAAAAGAAAATGTAATATCATTGATGTTACGGTGGGCCGGAGAAAGCTAGGACATTTTAGTTAGAAACCTTTTTTTTAAAACAGTAATTTTTTACCTCAATATAGAATTTTAATTTTTAGCAACATAAATATAAGAAAATTGCAACTGCAGTGTGAAAAACTGCAAAAGGAACTAAACGGAGCGAAAATCGAAGAATAAAGTTTTTACCAGTGTTCACGAATGATCCCGAACTGAAAAACAATTAAAATGTCGGGAAACTAAGCCTCCATTAGTGAATCAACGGTGCGTCCGTTGTTCACTACATAAAATCTGTTAGATGCTGATTATGTACGGTTACATCACTCGCCATTTGTTTCAGCGGATTTTTAGATTTGTAGCAGTAAATTTATACTCTCGTTATGTGAGCATGCATAAAATATTTAGTATTTCTTTTAATAAACTTATTAAGTTTTTTTGAGCTCGTTTTTACTCATTCATGAGCGTGAAACGCGAAATGAAGGAGTATTGGAATTATAAGGGATTCTGTTAGCCGTTATGTGTTATGTGTTAGCAGCGCCTTCGAGCCAGTTCAGCGGTATCGCACGCGTCTAACGAACAATTTTAACTCATTTTCGGAATATAAAAGGAAAACAAAAGAGCCTGTAGGCAGGCTAGCCTAGACCAAAAGTCAAAGATCTGTGACTTCACGATGTACCCACCTTTTTCACTTCGCTACAGTCATAAAAACCACTCTATTTCAACTATGAATGAGTAGCTCATAGAGCCTTTGATCTACTATTTGGGGGGTTATGAACAAGAACTTGGCTAAAATCAATAAATAACGCAAATCTTGTTGCTCCTTATTCTATACTTCAGTCAAGAATAATGAATGAGCCTGTTTCAAGTAATTTCAATATAATTTTAAAGGGTTTTTCTTTTTAGGTCTTCGTTCTTTCTCGTATATTGTACCCATCCCAGGCGGGCACTGTTCAATACCGGTTAGAAAACGAAGTAAAAACGAAAACTGAAGACCAGGAAAGCAAAGCGTGAATGATCAAAAGCGAAGACCTAAAACTTAAAAACTGCCAACAAAAGCAAGGATATCACTTGTTTTAGTTCTTACTGGAGCCTAGTAGCGTTTTTGAGCAAATAACCGAAAAACGAAGACCTTCGCATAAAATCAAAATATTTAGCAGGAGATAATTAAACACATTTGCTGCCAAAACTATAAAAGTAATTTTTTTTAAATTGACTAAAACCAGTGTTTTGAATGTGTTAATCTCCACATTTAAAATTTTGGAGATAAATTGTTAATTCATTTCCTGTTTGATTTTTCGATTTTAGACGAGGGTCTTCTTCCGGATCCGTTTCTTTGCTCATAACCGCTAAGCGCTACTAGGCTGCAATAAGAACTAAAACAAGTCTTCCAGGTCTTCGTTTTCCCAACACCTGGTCGCTGTTGTCTTGTATAATTTAGTTTGCCAATAGTAGCTCTGCGTCTGAGTCAATCTTCGGCCACCAAACCTCTGCCCTTAAACAACATTGAAAATTGAATTGCAGTGCCAATATTAATGTCACATTGATTTCTGTTTTCCCTGAGTAACGAGTTTTTTCCCAATTATTTCTGATTTATTTGTTGCTCTACGTTTAATTCTTCACTTATCATATTCAGGATTTCATTTCTAATATATTTGTCTTTTTTCCCATGACTTGTAAATTTCGTTTATTTATAGTTAGGCCAAATAAAAAAAAAGTTGGTAAGCATCCTTTTTTTCAAATTTTGATGGTCGGGCGGGCGGTTTTTATTTTTATTTTTCTATTTTTTTTTATTTTTCCTTTTTGTG